>JASJOG010000513.1:0-133888 GCA_030142905.1 Heliopora coerulea
GTTAGCGCGCTGGGAAAAGTGTTGTCCATTATCTTCTCCATGAAAGCTGGCTTAAGTCTGTCAATGGACACCGTGTCCTGACATCCATTTTTATTTACCGTGAAGAACTTGTCATTGCGTTTAATGACAGGGAATGGGCCGTCGTAGGGTCGCTGCAGTGGACCTTTGACTGCATCCCATCGTACGAAGACATGTGTAGCTTGTTGTAATGTCCTTGGCACGTAAGAAAAGCGCGACCCGTGGTTTTGTGGAGGAACTGGACGTTGTCGGTGCATTATATATTGCAGCCGGCCAAGGAATGAGGAACGGTCGACCTCTTTGGTTTGAGAGTCGTTGAAAAATTCACCTGGGAGGTGGAGGGTAGTTCCATAGACTAACTCAGCCGGGTAGCATTCAAGATCCTCTTTGAGGGTGTTCTGGATTCCAAGCATAACGATGGGCAATTCGTCCCATCAGTTTGAGCCAGCCAGACGAGCTTTCAGGGATGTCTTCAATTGACGATGAAAACGCTCAACGATGCCGTTAGATTGTGGATGGTAGGCTATGGTGCGATTACGTTTGATCCCGAGGAGGAGCATGAGGGATGCCCAGAGGTTAGATTCGAATTGACGACCACGATCCGACATAATGCTTCTAGGCACGCCAAACCTTGAGATCCAACCATGCAACAGAGCACGTGCACAACTCTCCGCAGTCATGTCGATCATCGGTATAACCTCTGTCCACCGGCTGTATCGATCAATGCAAGTAAAGAGATAGCTGAACCCATGGGATGGAGGACGTGGGCCAACAATGTCAACATGGATCGCATCAAAGCGATGGTCGGGAATATCAAACTGCTGGAAAGGCGCTTTAGTATGTCGGTGAACCTTAGATTGCTGGCAAGCATTACAGGTCCGAGTCCACCGTCGGACGTCACGATTGAGTCCATTCCATACAAACTGGGTGCTGATGAGCTTACAGGTGGAGCGGGTGCCTGGATGGGCAAGATTGTGGAGCAAGTTGAAGATCTCCCGACGAAATGCCTCTGGAACTACTGGTCGAAGAGTACCCTGCGATGAGTCACAGAGGAGGGTAAGGTTGTCATCCCCTTCGAGGCTCACGTCCACTAACTTTAAATTGGTTACGCCAGTTTTGAGGCGCTGGGTCTCTTGGTCGTCAGCTTGTGCTCGAGCCATTGCACGAAAATCAAGTTCCGTATAGGTGGTTGAATTAATTTGAATTCTGGAAAATGCGTCGGCCACAGCATTATTCTTGCCGTGGACATGTCGAAGGTCGGTCGTGAACTCAGAAATAAAGGCTGTCTAATTTGACGTGGAGAGCGTTGCGTGGAACCACTGGAGATTGCAAAAGCCAATGGCTTGTGATCAGTGTAGACATGGAAAACGCGGCCTTCGAGAAACCAGCGGAAGTGACGTATGGCTAAGTAAACACCAAGTAGTTCTCGATCAAACGTACTGTAACGCATTTCCGCCGGTTGTAACTTACGAGAAAAGAAGGCAATGGGGCGCCACTCATGGTCGATAAATTGCTCCAGGACGGCTCCCACAGCAAAATTGGAGGCGTCAGACGTAATGCTAGTTGGTACATTGCATTGCGGATGAACCAATAATGTTGCACTGGCTAAGGCTGATTTGGAAAATTGAAATGCTTCATCGCATTCTGGAGTCCAAATATATTCCGGCAAGAATAATAGTCTGTGCAAGGGATGTAACTTGCCAGCACAATGAGGAATAAAGCGATGATAAATGTTAACCATACCGAGGAACTCGCGTAACCTCTTCTTGTCAACTGGTTGAGGAAAATCATGAACTGCTTAGATGCGGGACGCAAGCGGAGAAATCCCTTGGGCTCTGATGTGGTGGCCAAAGAATGATAGCTGTGAACGTCCTAGCTCACACTTCTTAGGGTTAATGACCAAGCCATATCGCTCTAATCGCTGAAAACGCTGGCGCAGATGGTGGCGGTGTTGGTCGGGAGTGGTGCTAAAAACCAGGATGTCGTCGATGAATACAAACACGAAGTCGAGATCACGACACACTTCGTCCATGAATCGTTGGAATGTCTGTGCGGCATTACGTAGTCCATATGGCATACGTTTGAATTCAAAAAGGCCAAATGGTGTGATGACGGTTGTTTTAGGGACATCCTCGGGAGCAACTGGAATTTGGTGATACGCCCGGACAAGGTCACTTTTCGAGAATATTTTACAACCGACGAGACGAGCGGAAAAGTCCTGCACATGAGGCACCGGGTATCGGTCTGGTTTGGTTGTTGCATTAAGGGTTCGATAGTCACCACAGGGGCGCCAGTCACCGTTAGACTTTGGGACCATATGAAGTGGGGATGCCAGGTTGCTTGACGATTTGCACACGGTGTGAGAAGACAGCATCTGATCAAACTCCGTTTTGGCAGCTGCAAACTTTTCAGGGGAAAGTCGTCGGGCTTTCGCAAAAGTTGGTGGACCAGTCGTGATAATATGGTGCTGAACATTGTGCTTGACCTCTGGATCATTAATGCATGGTTTGCAGACAGAGGGAAACTCAGCAAAAATACTATCAAACTCATTGGTGGGTTGGGCTAGGGATATGCGATTAAGGGAAAGTGGTCGGAATAGAGAAGTCTGTGCAGAACGGTTACGGATGTTGCTGCATCGACGAGACACGAATTGGAAAGGTCAACCAGGATCCGAAAATGTCTCAAGAAATCAGCGCCTAAAATAGGTTGATTCACGTCCGCAATGAGAAAAGACCACTTGAGCTGGCGGTGGAGACCGAGGTCCAGGCAAAGTTCACGCTTACCATAGGTATGAATAGTTGAATTGTTAGCCGCCGTAAGAGAAACACCTTCTCTTCGGTATCGTTTGTCTCGTGGAGTAGCTGGGTAAACACTGACCTCTGCACCAGTATCAACCAAAAAGCGGGTTTTCGATTGTCTATCGATGACATAACAGGCGGCTTGAAGGACCCCCGGCCACGTGCGCCTCTACTTGTGGCCGGGCTTGTCGTTTCCCTGAAAGGTGCAGGGTGGCCGACATTTGGAAGCCTGGGCACCAAATCGGGTGTGATACCAACAGATATCTTTCTTGGTAGATTCTTGACCATCAGAAGCTGTCTGAGCTCTAGTGTCTAGCAGCTTGAGTACTTTATTGAGGTCAGCTCTGATCGATGAGATCTCTGCAGATTCGGGTGTTTCAATTTGGGTCACTGATGGGTGTGCTTCGGTTAACTCCATCATTCCATCTGCGATCAAGGCTAAGTCGGCGAGGGGTTTGTCAGGGTGGGATAGCAGTCCGATCTGGACGTCGGAAGGTAGTCGTTGTAGAAAAAGCTCACGTAAAAGCTCGTTTCCGGGGGTACCATGTAGCTGTTGTAGGCGTCGGAGCAGTTGGGATGGTTTCCTATCTCCCAATTCTTCAGTATGCAATAGTTGTTGGATTTTTCGACGCTTGGAAACGGAAACTCGCTTGGTGAGTGTCTCTTTTAGTACGTCGAACGGATTTGTAGCGGGAGGTGTAACAATTAGATCACGAACTTCAGTGGCTGCTTCAGGCGATAAGGCAGCAACAACATGAGCGAATTTGGTATCTTGTGATGTGATATTCTTCACCCGTAAGTTGAGCTTCTACTTGTACAAACCACAGTTCAGGGTCGGAAGGCCAAAATGGCGGAATTTTAACTGCCACGGCGTTAGTAGCTACGACGTTCGTAGCGGTCGTAGGTGGCGAAACTTCATTCGAGGCACTCGACGAAGAAGAGGTCTCCATAAACTTGAAGTAAATACGGGGTCACCAATGTGGAATTCACTCAATTATGTATGAAATATCTTTATTAACAAACACAACTTCGCATGGTACTTTCGTTGTTTGTAACGCCCCGTAAAACTCCCCTATATTGTTCCTACGTCAAGTTTTTATTGTCTCACCAGTCCGCTGGCCAGGTAATAATTTGTCCTTACACATTCAACAGTGACATTCACAGAATCATAGTTGTTTCTCCAACACTCTCTCCAGTACTGGCAGCTTTGTAATTACTTTTTGTTCTTAGAGAGTAACATATGGTCAAGTCAAGTCATGAAGGGGAACAGGTCACACATACTTGATTTTGCATTTGCAATTGGTAGAATCCTAAATGTTTTTGCTTTGCTCTTTTCACTTATCTTGTGACTCATGATTTTGTAAATTTTTAAACATCTGCTGGACTCTACTGGTTGTTTATATTTTAAGTCAAGGGAATATTTGTCATGAGATGTGGTAACTCTTAGGTAACTTAGGCCTCTTATGATTGCTTCAAAACACAATTTTCTCATGAAAAATAGTGAAGCCAGCACAAGTAAGCACCAGAGCAAGCACAAGAAAAATGGAGAAATCTCCTTTATGTTGTTCTTGACAATTGATGAACAATAAATGATGACATTGTAATGAGTTTGATTGGTTCAAAACATAATCATTACTACCTGCTACACTGTAAAACTAAAACTTAAACTCATTGAACAGGAAGCTTTTTAATTGTTCTTACATATTTAATAATGCATGAATGAAAATCTAAGACTAGATTGTGGTTTAACAAAACCACTTTGTTGCCAGTCTTTGTTCCAGGATTAGAACACAAATGAGGCAGCTTTTAGTGTGAAAAGTTGCACATCTTAAAACATGTGAAAATATTTGTTTATTTGGAATTAAAGAGACAAAGAGTATTGTAAAGAGGCAAAAGCAATCTCCATTCTTACTATCCACATTTAATTAAGGTTAGGCCATTAGGGTTAGGGTTAGGGAAAAGGGTTTGGGGATGGAGTTTAGGCATTGGGTTTATAGGAATAGCACTTAGGGTTAGGGTATGTGTTTTGGGTTGGGGCTTAGTTTTTGCTTTGGTCTTGGTCTGGAAGTAAATCTAAAACACTGGTGACAAAACAATGAAATCAGTGAGATTTTGACCCCTTCATGTAGGTCATTAAGGAAGCCTTTTTGGAGTAAAATCCTTGAGAAGTTTTCAAACCTTATCTTTTTTAAATGTGCAGATATCTTGATGTCTTTTAGGTAAGGTCATGCAAACACTGAGCTTTGCTGTCTAAATGTCATGCCAAAAGCTCATTATCTTGTTTACTAAGCCAATGGCAAAAGACCAGTGGCACGATGGGTCTGCTAAACTGCAGTAGTGTAGTACCAATTCTAAGAAGTTTTTTTTCAGATTGCTCCTGCAGTTTTTTATAGTAGATTGCATAACAACAAAGTAATCATATTAGTCACCAGTCGTCTGTGTTCAATCCCAATTGCATGCTAAGTTTACAATCTTCAGTGACGTGATTTGGCATTCTAAGGAAACCTTGACACTTCAGTAGCTGACATGGTAAATTAATTTTATTTTGATGTCTCAAACTGAATCCACAATTACAAATTAGATAACAATAACAGTCAACATCATTGTGCCCCATTTATTCACCAATCAGGCAAGCCCAAAGATTTCGATTTTGCCAATTTCATTCTTTTATAAGCTCTTTTTATTTCGTTTAATTGAATGTTAAACATGGTTGCCAACTTATGATAAAAATCACGTCTAAATATGGGTCTGAAATTTGGATATCAAACAATATAATGTATCAAATGACAGGAGAATTGTTTTCTTGTAAAATTAGGTACAGCTGCAGTTAAGCAAACCCAAGCAAGACATTCACTATTCTGCCAGCTGACAAACTATAATACGAACCCTTACCCTAACCAGTCAGTGACACAGTGGGTCTGCTGAACTGCTGTTTAGCTGGCAAATATCATTGACTATGTTTTTATGATTTAATAGTTACCACATTGTTACTATGAACTAGAACAGTCCATCAGAGCACTTAATTGCAGTAGATTTGCAGTGTCACAGGTTTGATTGCCAGCCAAAGGCCTAAAAGTTGAATTTTTAGTGCCTGTTTCTGGATGGGTTTTAAGATGTATGATATTCGCACTCCAAAATTTACTTTCACTTAATATGGACATCATCACTGCACCTTGCTTTCAAATTTTCACAAGGACCTAAGTCATCAGGATCATCCATTTAAAAATAATCATAATCCCCCTTGTCACTACTTAGTGGAGTTTTACTAGTGGTTTCTTGACATTTATTGTGTTAATCAAAGCCCATAATATCGATGGGTTTCATGATTACGCTACAGAAGTTTTACTCTCAATATGTGTTGGACTTAGGTGGCAATTGTTTTTCTCAACAGTTTATCTTAACATGTACTGGGCGTTGAGAAGATATATGATGAGGCCCACTAGGCCGAAACGGTTCCGTCTGCAGTTAGATATCGCTCTATGTTCCCTAGGTCCATATTGAGCGCTCTTCAGGATGAGTCATGCCGCTAGCGGATTTGCGCACGCTCACTAGTCTCTAGTTAGAGCGCTCTGGCATGGCTTAGATGTACCACATGCGTGGCACATTTGAGTTGCCTATATAATGTAGGCTTCTCCATCCTGCTTGTCAGCACTGCACTGATGAGGCCCACTAGGCCGAAACGGTTCCGTCTGCAGTTATATATATATATATATATATGTACCCAGAGAGGTATACGAACTTCACCAAGTCTATCAAATGCACCCAAGAATTCATCAATCATGTCTGAGAATTCTGAAGGCCTTCACCATTCCATTCCCAAACAATGTTATCCAGTCTTGCCATTTGAAGTACATGTAACGCTATTGCATTAACATGACTTAACTCCAGCCTCTAACCAACACATGCAGAAGTTTTGATTTTGCTGTTATCAGTTGCAACATGGCACCGTAACTGTATTTTGACTGTAGAACTTTCATCAGTAACACCAAAGGACTGTTCATGTACTCAGAGTAAATCTTTATAAGGTTCATAATTTAACCCAACATTTAAACATCAGAGTCCGATTGCATATTCTTCTTGATGCTGTCCAATATCAGTTTCTGATGTAACCAAACTAGCTGGAAATAAGTTATTTTAAAAACATTTCCGTTCACAATCTACGGAGTTTAAAGATTTAACTAAGCTTGCACCCCAGTTCCAACAGGCTACATCAATGCATACTGACGGAAAATTATAAAAGCTACACATGCGAACAATTCCATTCTCGGAACACTGTAACTTTACAGCATCTACTGTAGTGGCACCTTAACGTGAATTGTTAATGATTACTGGGGTGCCAAAGAGAACCACTGTCAGTGTGTTAGAAAAGGTCCAAAATCCAAGAATAATTTTATTACTGTTTTTGTACTTAAGACATATTCCACCATTTTGTATTTCATCAACATGACATTGTGACATCCTTACATTTTGCATTTATTGCAAAAAATAATAAATGTTGTTCAGTGGTGTAGTCCTGGAACTTTAACAAGGGGGGCTCGCCAACACAGTGTCCTGAACATCAGGGGAGGTGCAACAAAATGATAAACTTGAAAAATGCTATTTTTTTTATTTTTGGTAACAGTAATTCTGTAATTAAAATTTAACAGTGTTTCTGTGTTTGTAAAAGGTGAAATATAAGGAATACAATCGCCACGATCAGTACTCGAGTGGCACATGTTATGGCTGACTAGAAATTACTGAAATCATTCTTGTTGGAAATGACTGAATATCTTTACATAAATTTCACAGAACATTGAAACATGATTAAAGTTACACAATCTGCAAAAAAATATAAAGGGGGGTCAGCACCCCCAAATTGCCATGGAATTTTGATAAAGGGGGCTCAGCCCCCCTAAGCCCCCCTCCACTACACCCCTGATATTGTTTGTTTTTTTGTTTGTTTTTTTTTTAATAAGTGCGACAAAGAATGTATTGTAAGTGTGAATGTGAACTGAACCATGAAACAACGAATTGGAAGAGCCAAATGGTTTAGTTCTTTGTAAACCAGGAAAGTGCAGCGATAATGAACTTTTCTTGTGCACGAAAACTAAAACAGAATGCAAACCACGGTGTTGTAGAACAACAACATTCTCTTCTCATTTCATCCATTGTTTGAGGTGAAATCGATGAATTTTGTCTTGGCAGTGTACATGTAGGTGCTTTATAAATAAATGAAGGATTCAGCAGTGTAGGTTAATTGTGAAGTTATCATTTCATAATATCCTGAGGATGATTCTGAAATAGAATTGAAACACTGCACATCCATCCTCATGGATAGCGTTAAGTTGTTGCGAGAATATCTCGTGCACTTAAATTGGATAAAAACTCGTCTCCAATCCCTGTGGACTCGATAGCTCAACAGGTAGAGCGGCGGACCGGTATCCCGAAGGTGCGAGTTCAAATCTCGCTCGAGTCAACATTTTTCAGTTGATTTCAGCAGTGTAGGTTAATTGTGAAGTTATCATTTCATAATACCCTGAGGATGATTCTGAAATAGAATTGAAACACTGCACATCCATCCTCATGGATAGCGTTAAGTTGTTGCGAGAATATCTTGTGCACTTAAATTGGATAAAAACTCGCCTCCAATCCCTGTGGACTCGATAGCTCAACAGGTAGAGCGGGGGACCGGTATCCCGAAGGTGCGAGTTCAAGTCCCGCTCGAGTCAACATTTTTCATTTGACTTCAGCATCTTTAATTGTGAAGTTATCATGTCAGCATCTGATGTTCTTGTTTTTTGGTCGGGTACTATTGCGTTACAACCAGCCAACACCACACTCCATTTCTCAGATTACTTTTGGCATCATAACATACTTGTTAGAATAAAGAATCAGTCTAGTGATAGTGGGTCTCTGATAATGACTTTCTCACCAGATGAAGTCATCTGATGTGTGCATCTACAACTGCACAGGTCAAACTAAAGTGGGACCTATTTGTTTTATATAATGAACAATGGTAAAAAGATATTTGAAATGGTTCATTGAAAGCTATGAGAGATCAAAAACATTCATCTTATGCATGGATCTTTGATCAGTGAAAAACACACGATGATAAATGATTTATGCTTTTGCATGGAGAACACCTTTCAAAGATTTAGGCACTATATGTTTAACGTTTATCACATCATCTATGTATCTGGGAGTGTCCTTTAATAGATCACAGATACTGGGATAGTAGCCAGTAAAAATGCACATAGAGTTCAATTCGTTGTCATAATATCTCTCTCTATAAAATATGGAGTGGAGATGTCCTTTGATTCTTTATCAATCAACAGCTGTTGCATGTATTACATTACACAATGTTTGTATTTATCATGATTACATGTATCCACTGTCATATAATTTGTTCCTTGGAAATTCATTTATGCTGTTAAATACTGCAGTATGTTTTATCTTTTTTTTAGTAGGACACTTTGAGGAGTGTCCTATCTAGGTGAAAGATTGAGTGTTACTGTAATGTCAGAAGACTGAGGGAACAACATAAGTTGAGGTAACCAACCTCTGAGAAGTGTCCAGTGTCGGTGAAATAGGTAAAAACCAGCTAAGTAAATACTGTAAGTGAATAAATAAATTAGTAATTAAGAAAGTTAGTGAGTGAGTAAATAGGTAAGTAAGTAAGTGGGTAAGTAAGTAAGTAGGTAAGTGAGTAAGTAAGTTCAAAAGGAATATCAAAGCCCAGCAAAATATCTTTACGAAAGCCATCGAGTCGGACACAGAAGTAAATTGTAATATTCTAACGTTTCGTTGTATTAATCACAACATTATCAGAGAATAATTTACATTACTGCCTAAAGCCTAAGTATGTAAATTATTAAGCAGTTATGTAAATTATTCTCAGATGATGTGATTAATACAACGAAACGTTACAACTTTATTAAATATTACGATTTACTTCTGTGTCAGACTCGATGGCTTTCGTAGAGATATTTTGCTGGGCTTTGATATTCCTTTTGAGATTAAGTTTTCCGCTTGGTCAATCCATAGCTGAAGTAAGTAAGTTAGTAAGTTAGTAAGTTAGTAAGTAGGTAAGTAGGTAAGTAAGTAAGTGAGTGAGAAATAAGTAAGTAAGTAAGTTATTATGCAAGTCAGTAAGTAGGTAAGTAAGTTAGTAAATTAACAAGTAAGTTAATAAGTAAATTATAAAGTTAGTAAGCGAGCAAGCAAGCAAATATGTTAGGAATTTCAATTCTTTAATTTCCTCCCATTGACGGGAGAGAGAGATTCTTTTTCCGTAATTGCTCATGGACAATCAACAGGCCAAAGACAAGCTACATATGATTGTTTAAATCTCACCAATAAATCAGATATATAGATGCAAAAACCTGTAACAACATTGTAATGTTTTATGTTTGCTGGCAGAGAAAGTTAACATAACAAGATGTAAAAACTAAGAAAAAACATCAGTTGATATTATACTGGCATAATTTAGGGCTTGGCTAGTTGGTGATGCCTTTTGGTTTGTAGATTTTAAACATCACTAGCCCAGGGATTAGTAAGTGAAACAGTTAAGGTCAAGCACTACAAGGGATATTAACTAAGTACTCCGTCCTGTTAACAACTACAATATTTTAAACATCACTAGCCCAGGGATTAGTAAGTGAAACAGTTAAGGTCAAGCACTACAAGGGATATTAACTAAGTACTCCATCATGTTAACAACTACAATATTTTAAACATCACTAGCCCAGGGATTAGTAAGTGAAACAGTTAAGGTCAAGCACTACAAGGGATATTCTAAGTATTCCGGCCTGTTAACGACTACAAAATTTCTTTCTAAGGTGTTATCTGTGGCTGAAGAGGCTGTATTAATTGAAGATGCCTTTGCTTTAGCAGAGTATGTATGTTAAGCAATTTTATGTCTGTTTTTATCTTCATTCTATCTCATCCAATTTTACTCATTTCTGATTGGTTCTTTTACTTCAGATTTTCCTTGAATGCACATCCAAGTCCCGTATATTAGGTATTTAGAAGACTACCACATGAAGTATTTAGTGAAAAATACCACTCATCAGTCTAGTTTCAGGTGGTGATAGTTGTTTCCTAGGAGAAAACTCCTTTTTTCCCTTTAAAGTAAATGGTTTGAACCTGGGGGAATAAGTACATGTTGGTGATGGTAGATCATCCAGGTTAGTGTAGTCTTGAGAAAGACTGTTGTTGATTAACCTGGACAAAGTACTAACCTCGGCAATCTACCATTACCAACATTTTTTCACATACATTGAGATGCAATAGAAAATAGCACTTGTTCTCAAATAATCAGTAAAAAGTTTTCCTTGTGTTAGGCGAGATAATGATGTTACCACACCCGAACAATTGTACATTAATTCCTATTGAACAGTGTTATTTTCTGAAGTAACCAATCTGCATTTTAGCCTTGGCACTTTATTCTCTTTATCTGATTAATTATGACCAGCATATGTCTTATAAGTATGAGATATATCAGTGTTATCTTTGTCAATTAATGTTGTTTATTGATATTGTTGTGTTGTGTGATGAAACAGTTTCTGTACTCGATTTTTGGTAATTTCATCTTGTTTTATTTTCTTCTTTGTACCACCCAAAGTCTGGAATTCAAGTACACGCTAGACTTGACTAAATCTTTATCTGGACAAAACGAAGGCTTTGTTCCTTGGAGTGCTGCACATGACAGTATCAAAGGTTCAACCAAAATTCTACGAAGAACCCAAATAATTTACAAGGGACTGATGTTGAGTTTATCCTCTTTTACCATACTGAAAAATTTAATATTAGCAAATTCAATTTAATTTTATTGTAGTTCAATTTTAGTGTGTATTAAGTATTTTGCAGATACTTGGTTCATTGCAACGTGTGTCCTGAACGTTCAGACCGACAAAAGTTCTTAAAAACTGAACTTTTATTTTCTTTAATTTTAAGGAATATTGGTTTAAGAAAATGAGGCCCAACTTGGACAGACTTGGCTTCGAAAACAGTGGATCTCATTTAGAAAGGTAACACTTTTGAAACTGTTGCAGGCTTTGAGCTATTCCCAGTAGAGAAGTTGTCAAACTTGTTAGCCACGGGAATAGATAAAATAAAGAAAATTCTAGAAGAAAAAAGCTACAGCTGTGAATATATTTATGTATGTACATACAATTAATCATATGTATGTGTACATTTATAAGAATGTATGAATGTAACTACGTATGTATGTACGTATGTATGTGTGTGTATGTATACGTGTGTATGTATGTATGTGTATGTAGCTATGTGTATGTATGTATGTATGTATGTATATATGTGTGTACGTTTGCATGCATGTGTGTATGTTTGCATGCACGTATGTTTGCATGTATATTTTTATGTATGTATGTATGTATGTTCTTTTGGGTGTGTATGTGTGTATGTATGTATTTTTGTATGTATGTCTGTTTGTATGTGTGTGTATGTATGTATGTATCAACGTGTGTATGGCATGTATGTTTGTAGGCAGGTATTTTGGAGGATGGGTGCCTATGTCAATGGATGGATAGACGGGTTGGTAAGTTGGTGATTGGGTAGTTTTGCAGATAGATAGGTAGGTTGGTTGATGAATAGGTGAGTAGGTGGATAGGTAGATAGGTGGGTAGGTGGGTAAGTAGGTAGGTAGATAGGTGGGTGGGTAGATGTGGAGGTAGATGAGTAAACTTTGTAAATAGGTGGGTGGATAGGTGGGTGTGTAAATAGGTAGTTGGGTGAGTTAGTGGTTCGGTTCGAGTTAGTTTAGGTTCGAAGGGTGTGAACGTTTCACATATATCTTTTATATACGTGTGTGTGTTGTGTATCTATTTTTGCAAACCTAACTAATTCTAGGATTAAAATGGTATTGTATTAATTCATTCAGGTATCTTCGCGGCGAGGGGATTTATGCCGCGTGCTCCGTCAACAACGAAACCTGTATGAAAATGACCAAGGATTATTTTGATGCATGGATCAAAAACGATACAAAATCGTAAGCGAAAAGTGTTTTTCCAAGCTTTGTCCCTCTAAACTAACATGTCCAGTACATTAGCCCTGCTACTTGTGAGTGACGAGCGATATTCATTAGAGAGTTGGCCTAAATGTTAAGTGACGTCATCCCCGTCGAGAATCATGGGAAGCTGACATGACAGTCTTACCATTACATATGTTGTAACATCAACAGCAATTCCTTCTGCGTTATTTTACAGTTATAAGTACTAGTAATTATCAAAGATGGCGTGAATGTCTTGTCATTTACAGTCCGATACCAAAAAGAAACTTTTAATTCTTAACACTTCCATTATTCAAATGTTAACGCCTTTGTTATCCACGTAAACATAAGAATCTTACCATCGACTGATGAGTCAAATAGAGGATGCTTTCTCCACTGCAGTCACTGACGGCTTAGGGGATGCTGGTGGTGCAGTGGCAGTGCATGTGTCCCTCATCTCTCCAAGTCGGTTGTTTGTGGTGCAGTGGTAGTGTATATCTCTCTCACTTCTTTAACTGAAGTCTTGGTGACACAGTGCTAGTGCACATGTCCCTCACCTCTTAGACTGGGATATTGGTGGTAAAGCAGTAATGCATGTGTCTGTCGCCACTGTGACTGTGGTGTTGGTGGCACAGTGTGTACCATTTATATTCTGACCTAACATATATATTTCTTAAAACAGGTATGGTGAAGGTTTTTGCTTTGCAATAAACTATTTTGTAAATGGAGTGGCCTCTGCTTTCAGTACCTTGGTAACTTGAAGAGATGTGATTCATCCACATTATGGTCATTATTATTATCGTTATCATCACCATAATCATAACCATAATCATCAATGGCATTGTCATTTTCATTGTAATGTTGTAATTTGGTTTTCAAAACTATTCAAACGGCTGGGTATGCTTTAAATTTTTCGGTAAAGAGAGTCATCCTGAAAACTCGAGATTTGAGCCATAAATGAAGTGAAAAAGTTTGTAACAGTGATATTTAGACTCTATTTCAAAGTCATCATCAGTCAGAATGTTCATTAAAACAAGGAAAATAATACCTTGAGATGATAGATGAACGATCGTCAAGCTCTGTCCTCAGAAAAGCGATTTGTGAGCCCTAGACGGGGATCAAACCTGCAACCTTCTAAATAACCCATAATATAACTCGTCATAAATATGATATAACCCATATGTTATATGATTATTAACATATAGTGGCTTCCGCTTAGGTCGCACATATGTCGAACTTCCACCTTAGCTCACCATCTGAGTCTTGGTAGCTCAATGGTTAGAGCGTCTAGTCGGTCTTCGTAATGGTTAAAAGTGGCATATCAGATTGAATGCGACAAGATAAATTCTATATTTCCTAGCGCCCATGTATTATGTTTCCTTTTTGCTTCAAAGTAAACTAATAGTATTTTATTTAAAAGGTGAAATTTCAGAGGTATAACCAGAAAAATTTTATCGTCATAAAATATCAAAATCATCTTGTTTTACGCTTCACTCCACCTCAGATTCCTTACCATAAAATCTCTACAGTGGTTTGCATCTTTTGCGAATTTTAGTGTTAACTGGAATAAAACAAAGCCACGAAAGCGATCAATCACATACGGAAGGAGAGCCAAGCAGCAAGAAAAAAGACGAAACTGGTTAGTCCAGATGAAAAAAAAAGGGGGGAACAGCTCGCTCAAGCTCTTTTTATGACCTTTGGTTTATAACATGTAACGTGCCTGAGAGAGGACAGGAAGTCCTGAAGTAGTGAAGCTGAATATTCCATTATCATAATGGTTTTCATATTTCGTGCAAAATTTAGCATATTCTTCTGGTGTTTTGCCTCCCTTAGAAACCCTGTTGCCCCGCTCACAGACTAGGATGTCTGGCGCCACCACTGTTTCTTCGACATGAATCATGTTATGAACAACCAACTACTTCACTGAAACTGGTAGGAGTGACAGAAATCAAGACATGCAGACCCGAACAATGCCAGAGAAAGAAATGAAAGTAATAGAACCATCAAGACTCGATTAGTGCCAGAGAAAGGAATGAATACCAATCAGATCGTCAAGATCGTAAAAATACCCAAAAAGCCTATGACAGGAAGGGAAGCATCGAAAGTGAACTGTTGCAGATAACACAATGACAGCAGTTAATCCAGATCCAACAAAAACCAGGAGGTTTCGTTGCAGATATCAAACTATCTTGAGTTCTTGACCCAAAAAATAGTCAATAATGCAATGCCAGTTATCGGCTATCAAAAGCCAACGAAGAGCAAGGACTGTAGTAACAGTAACTGAAATTTTTAATGTGACGCATAATGTAATAATTGTAGCCGAAAATATGATATTTATTGTTATCGCAGTCATCAATAAACGTTAGATTTAGTAAGTACTGAAATAATATAATTGAAGCGTGGCAATATTTTTGAACTTTTTCAATGAATTTATGGATATAATTATTTTATGAAAGGGTTTCTTAAACTTTTGTACACATCGTAGTTGACGTTTACAGTTAGGAGCTCAAGTGTGGTCGAACGAGCTTGCTTTTTACGAATCTCCTTCTCCAAAACGAACCTTCTGATATCTACTAATTTATCGAAATTGAAACTTCAACGCATTTCGTTTGACAGCAGACAAGCTGTTATAGAATTTTGAAAACGGATACTAAGAGGTTTTTTTTAAAAAAAGTTTAGAACTGCACCGAGTCTTTTCCCAAACTGATGAACGGTGGTATTTCGTACGAAAGGCAGGGAATAAGAGACTCCAAACACTGAATTGAGAGCGGTAATATATATACATACAAATCGGATCACAGAATTAGGTAACTTGTTGATAACATTGCTGTTGATAACAGCAATCATCAGGCGACTGATGATTGCTGCGCGAGAAGCATGAAACTCTGAGTAGCGATTATATGTTTTAAACAAGTTCTCTAATTCTGTGATCCAATTTGTATATAGCTCTGGTACACCCATTGAGCACTCCTGCTGTTTGATGAGGTTCACAACCTATTACCTATTTATATAGGTAATAGGTTGTGAATGTAAACCGAGTAAATGTGACAGAAGTGTCACGGATATGGCATGGATATCTATAGCGCTCAATATCATAATAGGCAGAGCGAAAACGCAAATCAAAGACAAATTTTCGTTTGTTGTCGCTACTCTGAGTTTCACGCGCTTAGGCGATCATCATACAACTGACAAATCATTTCTTTATTCATGCTCTTAAACATCACAGTGTTATGTTAGGTGGTGTTTTGTTAAGTGTCGGCACCTCGTGAGAAGTTCTGATCTACTGTTTAGGAGATTATTTTTACGTCCCTTCGTTATTATGGAAAAATTGGAGGAAAAATTGATAACGAAGGGACGTAAGAATAGTCTCATAAGGAAATAATCTAATAAGGAAAAGTGCTAATACGTTTCTGAATATTCTCTTCACTGAATCGGTGTGCCTTCCTCATAAATAGTGAACTCGTGGCCGTGCTCTTGGCAACGGCCTCTGTAGCTCAGTTGGCAGAGCATCGCACTAGATTCACGGGGTCGCGGGTTCGATTCCCAGCCGGAAGGCCAAAAGTTGCATTTTTGCAACATGTCCCAGTTGGGTCTTAAGAAGTCGAGGTTTAGAGGCACTCGATAATTCCTTCAAGTATTTGTCAACTTATATATATATAAGTTGACATATAGTTAGATATCGCTCTATGGCTTTTTGGTTAATATTGAACACTCTACAGGATGAGTCATGTCGCTAGCGAATTTGCGCACGCTCACCAGTCTCTAGTTAGAGCACTCTGGCATGGCTTAGATATACCACGTGTGTGGGACATTTGAGTTGCCTATATAATATAGGCTTCTCCATCCTGCTCGTCAGCACTACACTGATGAGGCCCAGTAGACCGAAACGGTTCCGTCTGTAGTTATATATATATATATATATATATATATATATATATTTGTATGGTTTAGGCTATATGAGACTTCACGAATATCCTCTTACTGCTTCCATTCGATGATCTTTTGCACAAAGAAGCTGAAAATTACGTAGTTTAGAACTAGAACTAAGAAAACTTTCTTAGAACTCCACCAATCAATTTAGAACTGCACATTTAGTGTAGAACTACAAGTTAAAAACGTTGCTAAGAGGTTTTGTGTTTACAGGAGGATGTTCCAACACCCAGGTTGCAGTATTCCAGTTACAACTGGTCAATATCTAGTAAAATATAAATCACATGAATTATTTGGCTCCCTTCGTACCTGACACAAACCAGGACGCGGAGTATACAGAGTATTCACTCGCGGAGGTTGATAAAGTTGACTCTCAACAGAGGGTGTCCGTGATACTGCCGACGACCTGCCATATAAACAAGGTCTATGCATAATCTTCAGAAGATGTGGTGAAGGAGTACTGCATCTCCCGTCAGCTGAAATAAAAAATGAAACTCTGAAAAATTCGTACCGCATTTAATTACATCTTGATGACAGAAGCGTTATTGTTTCCTCTTGAACTTTTGACCCAAGCTTTGGGAGGCTGTCGCAATTTAACTGTCGAAACATCGAACACAAAACAGTTTGATAAAAGTTAGCAGATAAAATTATTTCGGATGCACGCTTTTTGTGATAAAGAAAAGTTCGTATTGTTAAAACGAAGGTCAATTGGCGTAACGTAGATTTTTTTGTTTGTTATAAATTAGTCAAACGACACTCGCTGTTTATACTGACAGGTAAAGAAATGTGAATTAACTAGGTTTTGGCTTGACAGGATAAATAATTGTAGTAAAGTATTGAGTTACCAGCTGTAAACATTTAACTTAAGCCCATGTTTTTATCGCCGTTCATTTGACCACAGACAGAAGTTAGACTTGAGGACCGAAGTTAAGTAAGTTTTCGAAGTGAAGTTTTGTTTTAGAAGCGAAGGAGATGAGATTTTAATCACCCTACAATTTGGAAACATTCATCCATTCATCGAAGCAGATTATAGAGAGAACATATGAGAGAGGTGAGTTGACAAGCATACTTATGATAGGAGAATCGTTGAGACGTTTATGGCGTCTTTAAGAGGATTGAAGGTGAAACTTTGCTAGAATGTGAATCCACAACTCGCTTTTTAATACCTTGAGTATTTTGGCAAATCATTAATTTGAAACTCTTTGCTCACTATGACAGCACGTTTCGCAATCTGTCGTATGTTTGCGGTTCAAGGTTGTCTTGCGCCATATCTTCCGCTTTCGTTTCGAACTTTGCTAAAGAATTCGTTATAGCGTCCTGGATGACTGGATAACATTAGAGCTACTTAATGGGCTACTGAACACAAAATGGTCGAAGCTTGTTGAAGGTATGTCGTAGATCAAGCCACCATGGAAATCGCTGCAAGTTCTGACGTGCATCTGGTTGCGCTGGCTTGAAGCAAGTTCGTGTGGGAATCAAATCTTTGTCGATTGTTTCGCTTGATTTTGGTCGCCAATGCTAGCGGTTCAAGTTAATTGCTTTAGAAACTACATCCCTCGCAGAGACATTCACCTTCTATGTAAACTTCTTCTGGTTGGGCTCGCGTCAATGAACTTCATACACGGGCATTGGTTTGTAATAATTTGCAGTTTTATTTGGCTCAGGTTTAGCTATTTCGGCTGACCCTTTTCTAAGCATAACCTCCAGATATCAACATGAATACTGATGGAAAATTACAAAACAATGAAGGAAAAGGCACAAGAACGTCGAAACTGTACAACATTAGAGGCATTGCTCTTTTAACGTGGAAAGTGTCGTTTCCTTATAACAAAAACACGTTTTTCTCAGTGAGAAAACTTGATCAAATAGTATACATTCTGGGGTGCTCTTATCGTGTTCAAAAGTGCCCCTGTACTTTGGTGCCCCAACTTAAATTTGGTTCATTTACCTTATTGTTACTAATTTTCGCGATTTTTGCGATTTTCAAAAAATCGCAAAATTAAAGACCCACGAAAAAAGGTTTACGCGAAAATTAACCACGCGAAAATTAATTTTCTATTCTATTTTATTTTTCTATTCTACCTATTAATTTTCTATTTCTATTTTCTAAAAAATAATATTTCTTTAGTCAAGGATTAATTGAGATACAGGTACATAATTCTTAACCACGTTCTCAGTTAAACTTTTATGTTGGACCTCTTCTTCTGAATCACCGATTTCCTCTCCCTGTTGCAGTTCTTTGAATATGTCCTTAGTGCAGTCATCAAACAATCCATTCTTGTCTGGCTCCTTGTAACTAGTCAAGACAAGCTGTTTATATTTGTCAATTATTTCTCTGTTCCTTTGCTGTGGCTTTCATTTCAATAACAATTATGGTTTTGTTCAGTTAAAGTAAATTGGAAATAATTGCTATTAATAAAGTATTATTTGCCAGTTCTGAGACTAACTGTTTTTAATGCTGATCGTTTTTTGGCAGTTTTCGCGAAATTTAGTTCCTGTAAGCGTACTTTTTGCGCTGAATCGCGAAATTTAAGTCGCGCGAAATATGCCTGTTCCATGTTCGCGAAATTAAGTACCCGCGAAAATTAGTAACAATAAGGTACTCCTGAAAAGATATTAGGGTGGGATGATCCGTGTCCGTAAGACAAAGTTTAAAAAAGTTAATGAAATATGAATCCCTGGTAATTTTATCGGCTATGCTCGCAAATCACTTTGTGCGTGATGTTTTGAAAGTTCAATTTACGTTTGTGATTGGAAAGTACTTGGTAAGATCTCACACAAACCAGTGTGTCTCTGGGTAAAGTGAGATATACACTTCTAACTCCGTTTCCTTATATCTAATTCACACGAGCAGAACAAAATCTGCTCATTATATAAATAGTTTAATTTAAATGCGAGCGTTCGGCGAACTTTTACTTGTACAAGTGTACTAAAGAAGCGTGCGATGACCACCTCAGTCGTGTTTTCAAACCCCAGGTTGGCCAATGTGCTGTGACTCGAGGGATTCAAATTTAGAGTTGGAATCAATGCGCGACTGCGGCTTTATCCATAGTGATCTTTTAGAACCATCAGTTGGTGGATTCATGTTGTAGTCAGAATTATCTCAGGTTTAAATCGTAACTCAAAGAAGACTGTGCCAAGTATATTCTGAAATGAATGGAATTCTAAGGGCAAATTGATTAAATTTGTTGTAGAACAGACTGTAATGATGACTTGATGAACGAAGTACACAGTGGTCTGGTTTCTATGACTCAATCAGAGTACACAATCCAATATCACCAACCAATGTAATTGCTTTGTTTTCAATTGTGCAGATCAGAGATCATGGATTGTCAATACCCTAAAAATTTTGCCCTAAAAATTGCCCTAGGAGTAAGAAAACTAAAAATATTCTGCATTTTAGTCCCTCTGAGACTGATCCTGAATTATTCTATTACGTTTTTGTAATATTTTTCAAAATAACGGGACCAGTTCTGTGAAATTTAGCGGGTACAACCTTCCCGTGCCTCCTTGGCCAAGCTGTTGACAAAAACAGGAAACATAATCGAGTCATTAGATCGATTGACTGGGATGGTACTTATCTTTTAATCCTAACGCCAATTCCAGTGTCAGCTTTAAACAAAATGAACAAACTCTGTGTTGCTTGATCTTTAATGTTTACATCAAGCGGTGGATATGAAATATAAATCGCAGTACCGGGAGGTCGAACTGAACTCTGCAATTATGAAGTAAAACGAAATGATTTGAGAATCAAGTATGAATCACGTGATCAATGAAGTACTGTACACCAACAAGCAACATGATTTATGGACTAATTGGAAATAAAAGAACATATTACAAATCTTAAGTAAACCATTTAAGAACAAAATGCTTTGTAGTCAGCCAAGCCAAAGTTAAATCTTCCTATGACCTCCATGTCAAAATATCAGTATTTGGTTGAATAATCCGATGGACATTCCTGGGATTTCGGAGATTATATGTGGGTCTGGCCAGCGACAACATGTGTAAACTTGAGGGGGATTAAAATTCCGTAAATTTATTGGTATTGCGCAAAGGAATACGAATATTTGCAAAAATTATTTTTTTAAAAAAGTAGCATAAACCAGGACAGCCATTGAAGTCAGTTTTCCTGTATACGAATGCTAACCAGACATTCGTAGGAAAGTGCGCGCTTATTTGTTTACCCTATTTCATTTATCTCTCGACCGCACTACTTCTTCTGATCAAGTGGGAGCCAGTTAAGAGTTCATTAGTTTTTTCGCATAAACTAAGCCCAGCATCTAGATATTTTGACAGGCATAAACCTGAATATATCTCATCATTCATTTCTTAATCAAACCCACTTACCTCTTTATTAATTTAATAGAAAATTCAACTTAACCAGTCACAAAGGGGTTATCGTGTATTCGTTCCTTAACTTGGCATTCATCCGCAGTCAGTGACAAAGCAATAGAGGAACTGCTAGTAACAACTAAAAATAAATCAAAAATAATACCCTTCTCCCATTTTGACTGTAGCTTCATCCAAGTTTTCGTTTAAAGAATATATATATATATATATATATATATATATATATATATATAATTTTTTATAATATACATAAATAAGATATTTTAGTTAGCACCTGAAGAGCTTCAATAAAAGCGAAAACGTTTATGCGAAATGAGTGGTTAAGTTATTTATAGTCTCCGTCGTTATCACAATATATATCCAACAAAATGTAACCGAAAAGCTGCACAAGTGACTTGAATATATAGAACGCTTGATATCATTACAGGCAGAGCGAAAATGACACAAATAGAGACAAATTTTTAGCTGTCGCTACTCCGAGTTTCACGCGCTCTGGCGATCATCAGGCAACTGACTGATTGTTTAATTATTCACGCAATAAACACTACTGAAATGTGATCTATGTTATAGGTTTTGTTAGGTGAACACATTTTGTGAAAGGTTCTGAACGTCTGTTTATCAAGTTTTTCTCCCGTCGTTTCATTATAGAAGGTTTTTCTTCTAGGCAGAGGTTGCATCTTCCGGAGTTTCCTTTACCAGCCGGCGCGTGTTTTAAGAGTGACCATTTTATGTTGTAATCTCGTTTGACACGTTTATGTTTCCGCACGAGCTTAGAAAGTTCCGCCTCGTTTGCATACTTTAAGTTGGTAAACGATTTTTTATGGTTCCGGAATCTTTCTTTAATGGTGTTGGCAGTGACTCCGAAGTAAATGTGTTTCTCTTGATTATCGGCGCTCGTCACTACGGCCTGGTATACAACGCTTTTTTCCAGGCATTTTCCGTTGACTGGGCATTTGGTGGCTTGACGGCAATTGCAGGGTCGTGTTAGGTCGTTATTTGTATTCGATGTCCTGGATGGATTGTCGTGTTTCCTAAGTATCGTCTTGTTGTGTTTTGAAATGACTGATTTCATGTTTTCTGTACAGCTGTAACTTACTCGTACCGTGTGTCTGTTGAATAGAGTGCTGAGTCAGTTAGCTGGTGGGAAATATTTGTCCATGAGTTGTAAGAAGTCGTGTGCGATGTTCGTTATGACGTTTTTATTAAAAGGTGAATTGTACCAAATGGTATTGCGTTGTCTGTTTCGTCTTGGGTTGTTTGGTATAGGGTTGTACGTTAGTTGCGTGTCGAAGTTGCTGTGTTTTAGAGCATCGTTATAAAGTGGGACTGTTGAGTCAAAATCCTGTTAATCACATGAAAGCGTGTTAATACGGCAGTTCATGGATTGTGGTAGTTGACGGATGATTAATGGCAGGTGGTTGGATGAACAGTTAATGTAAAGCGGTTTGTCATTTGGTTTGCGGTAACGTTTATAAGTGCCGTCAGTTAAGTTCAGTGTTAAGTCGAGGAAGTTAGTGAGTTGTTGGTTAACTTGAGCGGTAATTTTTAGGCCAAAGTCGTTGAATGACTGTATGAGGTCCTTTCTAGCTTTGTCGCTTAGGCGTCCGGACTTCGTCTGTATTAAGGCCATTCCGTCGTCGCGGTAGAGTCCGATATTTTTTCCGAAACGTCATTGCAAAGAATGTAGCATGAAGTAGGCCCACTAGCTCGCATACTTCTGCCCCGTCATAACTACCCATCGTCACGTCGATGGGTAGTTATGACTACATGGGTAGTTATGGGTAGATGTCGTTACTGTCCGAGACTGCGACAGTACATTCGACGTGACGATTATATTTAGCTTTATGTTGCTCTAGTGATTACCAAAATGTCTCCAATTACTGACCACTGTAATTATATCTTTCACGACAATTTGTAATTGTTAATGAATGGACTTACGTTTTTTCTATTGTTGATTATGTTTTGATAAATAAATGGCAACATAATGTCAAATGTTTAACAGGGCCTTTTCACTCTTATGGTGAACTTTCACACAAAATGTCAATATCTCACATTCTTGTTTTTTTAGCACAGTACAATTGCATCCAAACAGCCTACACCACACTCCATTTTTCACATTACTTTTGGCATCATAATATACTTGTTACAATAAAAAATCAGTCTAGTCATAGTGGGTCTTAGATAATGACTTTCTCGCCATATCAAGTCATGTGATGTGTGCATCTATAACTGCTTAGATCAAACAAAAGTGGAATCTATTTGTTTTATGTAATGAACAGTTGCAAAAAGATATTTCAACAGGTTTATTGAAAGCTACATTGTATGAGTGATTGGAAACATTCATGTTACATATGGATCTTCAAACAGAGGAACATAACTGATTCATGCTTTTGCATGGAGAGCACCTTTCAAAGGTCTGGCCACAATTTGTTTAAAGTTTGTCACGACATCTTTGTATCTGGGAGTGTCGAACATGGGTACTGGGATAATAACCAGTGAAAATGGACATAGAATTCAATTTGATCTCATATCTCTCTCTCTAAAAGATGGAGTGGACATGTCCTTTCATTCTGTATCAATGAACAGCCATTGTATCTATTACAGTATACAGTGTTTGTAATTACCATAATTACATGTATCCACTGTCATATAATTTGTTTGTTAGAAATTCACTCATGTTGTGAAATAATGCAGTCTATTCCACTTGTTATTTCTAAGTTATTTGCCTCCTCCACCAGTTGCACCAACAGCAAATGTACAGCAAAGACCAGATGAGTATTTTATTGGGTAGCAATGTAATGATTGTGCATGTTTTACTGTATAATCTGTACTCTAGTGCAAAAGTTTTTGAATTAAGAGATGTTATCCAGTTTATGGTGCAGTCTGGATTAACATTTGTTTCTCTGAAAAGGAAATAGTTATAGTGCATATTTTGCAAATGTGTAGCTGTGCAGGTGGATTATGAGCTAAAAAATGCATGTATTTATTTAGTTAACTGTAAAGAAGGTTGAATTGGTACCATGTTTATACCATCCATGCCCTGCATTTGACCTTGTTGATTTTGGGGTACATGTGTTAGTACCATGTTCCTGGACCTAGAGTTACGACAGTGGCCAAGTAAACTATGACTAAAAATTACAGTATGTTGACATCAAGTTTGAAATATAACTGTGATAACTAACTAAAGGTTGAGTTATCCCCACTCTGCAATACCTCAACCAATGTGCAAATGTATCATGCTATACTATTGTGCCTTGCATAGTTAAAATCGTTTATGATAAACTTTTCACTTCAGGCCCATCTCAGCTTTTAGTAATAATGATCTTTTTTGTCCTGCTGGGGTCATTGGAACAGATTACCATATCTTCTTTCCATAGAAATGATCCCAGTATTCTTTATTCTCAATAACAAGTATATACATCTAAGAACATTTTTATAAGCAAAAAATTGGTCACCATCATCTACTAGTTGATGATCACTGTTTTAGTATGTACAGAACATTCAAGATGTTAAACTGAGCTCTCCTTAATTGCTTAACTCTGGTGGCAGCAAGAAAAATAGGTATTTTCAAAGTGCTGTAATAAATAATTTTTTGGTGTTGGTTATTTAAGTCAATATGAAGGTTACTTAAGTCATATATGATCGATTTTATGAGTGTCTGCCTCCAAAGAGTTAAAACTGTATTAATTTTTCTTTTCAAACGTTCTGTTCTCAGTGCAGCAGCATTCACATCTGAGGAGGCAAGAGAAGCAATGTTGGAATATGTCTCAACTAAATGTTGCTATAGCAAGGACCCTGCCCAGGACATGATAATACATGACATCAAACCATCAAGTGCTTATCATGTGAGTAAAGTAAAACAAAAACAAGAAAAAAGAAAAGCTTCTCAACTTTAGATCAATGATTTATCTCATACTTCGTCGAGAACTTGTTCTTCATTTCACAACACTTCACCTGCTCATTGTGGCATAATTCACTGATGTTTCACTCTTATTGGCAGAAATGTGCTAGTTTGTAATTTATTCCTTTATTATTATTATTACTTAATATTAATTATAGCTAATTATTAATTATTGTTATCATTAAGATTATTAAAATCATAATGATATATGCTCATAATGTCCCATACGTTTTTGGTCCAGTCTAATAATGTCTGGTTCCTTTCACACATCTGCAGAATACAACTACCAGAATGCCTTTCAAAATCTTGTTATGGTAGTAATGTCAATTGGAGCAATTGTCTTTCCGTTTGCTTTGGTGATTCAATGTTTGCATCCAAAATAAAAAAACCCATAAAGTTTTCTGGTAGTTGTATTTAGCTGACGTAATAAGGGGAAGTGGCTATTACTGTAAATAATTACTGGTCACTTACAACTTCACAATTTTTTTTTGACAGTACAAGTTATCAACCTTTACTGAATCTCGATCAACAGCCTGGCAGTTTGAGCCATATACTGGTGAGTAAAGATTGGTTTCAAGTTGAGTGGTAGTAAGGCTTCTACAAATTTAGCAATTATATTTGTAATCTCAAATCAACCAGTCAAATACTGTCGTTTAAGAACATATTTTTCACATTCAAAAACGTTATCTTTCCAACTGTATAACAGTATTTGCTGACTTATGGATGACAGTTGGTGTTCCACTCTCTATACCTTGCCCTCTAGTTTCAAGTTGAGAAGTAGCTCCTCCAAGGTGGAGTTAAGGAATTCATGAAATGCGAGATATGAGATGGAGGATTACCGTAATTTGATCCTTGATTGTGAACTTCAGCTTCATTTCACTACACTTCACTTGCATATTGTGGTATATGGTGACTGTTTGAGAATATGTGCACTTAGTTTAATGGTTGGTGGCATCTGCATGGAGTTCTCAGTTTATGGGTTATACAGTGATATTTTCATATGTTACCATCACTCATTATTTGAGAACATGTCAGTGGTTGGTGAACATCACAGGGGATCAGCATTTTATGGATTTTACAGTAATACCCTCGAAAGCTACCATCACTCATTGTTTTAGACCATATCCATAGTTCACTGGTTAAAATTTCTTATTGGTTATTTGAGGGTTTAATTTCAGAAACTCATAAAACTTTTCTTAAGCCCCAGACCAGCTGGAGTGATATTAAGAGCATGCTTTTACGGACAAAACAAACTGCCTGGAAGAATTTAGAACGTTTACACCTCAGGTAACATTGAGGATAAAGGAGTTGTTTTATGATTGGAAGTGATTTCGGTATTTAGTAGAAGAGTCCTGGAATGTCGTGAACCGTCTTAAAGTGTTCCAGGTAGTTCGTCCTGCTCAACATTGACTTCCACGATCTCAATCAACCGAGTTACTTGTCCTCATTTATGTCATCTGTCTTGCTCAAGGGTATGCTCAATTCAAGTATACTTTTCATTTTTCACTCTGATGCTACTGTACGTGAAGCGAAGCAACGTTCGTCTTGATACTTGGCCTGCGCTCTCCCTGATTCATCGCTTTGTGTGATTAGGCAGTTGAGAGTTGAAAAACATTTTAATTTTACTGGGTTTACCGTTGTTTATGATGAGATTTTTTATCACATGTTTAGGACAAATGCTCTTCGTGCAACGGCCGCGGTTGTCGAACCGAATTTGATGGGGAAAGGCAGTGTAGTTTTTGCCATGGCTCACGACAAAACAGGTAGGGCTTTAGTACATGAAGGTAAACTAAGGAATATAAAAAACATACTGTATAAAGGAAGAAAGTATAAGTATTACCGTAGAGAGAGACGACTTGCATAAAAACGCGGGTTGAGTGTCAAGGTAACGTACGTCCAAGAAGTTCATTATCTAGATGAAAGGTTGAATCTTTCTCCAGAGCAATAAAACTGAGGAAGCAACTCAAGTTGCGGTAACCAACCTCTGAGGAATGTCTTATCTATGTGAATGACTAAGCGTTACTATAGTGTGAGAAGACTGAGAGAACAACACACGTTGAGGTAACCAACCTCTAATCAGTGCTCTAACCAAGTAAAACGCTAAGGGTGCTTTAGGATGATGCGACTCGAGATGAACTCGTTTCACTCTCTGACGAAGAGCCATAGCTCGAAACGTAAGAATTCTTTATTATAAATTCGGCAATCTACCAACCTTTTAATTTTTTGTGCTGTTTTATACTGGCTACGCAGCATCCCATTTTTATATCATAGTCTGGATTCTTCAGAATGTGTAGTCTATATGAAAGTCTGAGTACTCTTATAAGGTGAATGAGCTTGGGAACAAGACAAGTTCACGTAACCAATCTCTGAGGAATGTCCCATTCAAATGACTGACTGAGTGATACTGCAGTTTGAGAAAGGCGGTAGTATCGACCTTGTGATTAATATGATAGTGAAAGTATGGAGGGCTATTATATAGCGATATAGTGGGCTGTGGTCCTAAACTTGAATTGTACACTTGTATGAAAAGTATACGACAGTCTGAATTAGTTTTACATTGCAAATCATGTAGTAATGTCGATCAAGTTAATTCTACGAATTAACGTATGTTAATAACGAATCTCAAAATTAATGATTTGGATTATTCGATGCCTAGGGCAATTAGCAATATTATGAATGAGTATTTCTCGGAAATAGATCCAAAATTAATTAATGCTGTCACCAAATCAAAATCTTCATATAAGGATTATATCACCTCAACTGAAAGGTGTTTCTCCATATAGGAGACAAATAGTACTAAAGTAAATAATTTGATTTCAGAATCATCCTCAGGGTATTATGAAATGATAACTTCACAATTAACCTACACTGTTTAAGTCAACTGAAAAATGTTGACTCTAGCAGGATTTGAACTCGCACCATCAGGATACCGGTCCGCCGCTCATCAGGTAGAGCGGCGGACCGGTATACCGAAGGTGCGATTTCAAATCCCGCTCGAGTCAACATTTTTCAGTTGACTTCAGTAGTGTAGGTTAATTGTGAAGTTATCATTTCATAAATGATTTGATACAGTCGCTTTCGATAAACAAGGCTACTGGCCTTGATGGGATATCTTGTAGACTACTGAAGGAAGCTTCTCAAATTATTACTCAGTCTTTAACCTTTATTATTAATTTATCCATCAGTAGTGGAATCTTTCCAAATGATTGGAAAGTAGCCAAAGTTAGGCCAGTTAACAAATCAGTTTGATGTTTGAGAAACATGAGAGCTTGGATATATTGAAGTAGATGAACGATCTTCAAGCTCGATACTCAGAAAATGATATCTGAGCCCCAGACGGGGATCGAACCCGCAACCTTCTTCATGTTTCTCAAACATCAAACTGCTTCAATCATTATCAATATATAGTGGCTTCCGCTTAGGTCGCACATATTTATATCGAATTTGCAACTTAGCTTGCCATCTGAGTCTCGGTAGCTCAATGGTTAGAGCGTCTAACCGGTCATCAGAAGGTTGCGGGTTCGATCCCCGTCTGGGGCTCAGATATCATTTTCTGAGTATCGAGCTTGAAGATCGTTCATCTACTTCCAGTTAACAAATGTTAACAAATCGAAGTATCTAATTATTGCTAGTCAAAAACGCCTTAGTAGCCTTGACTACCATTTCAGTATTGGAATAGATAGAATGTATATGGAAAGAGTCAATTCCTACAAATATCTAGGTGTTGAAATTGATGAAGTGCTAAATTGGCAGGTACACGTTGATGGTCTATGTAAAAAGGTATCAACATGTCTTGGGGTCTTAATGCAAAATAGATGCCTAGTCCCTTATGATACATTGCTATTGATGTATAAAGCATTGGTACTACCTTACCTAGATTATTGTAGTGAAGTATGGGGCTGTTTAGGAAAAACCCTATCTGATAAACTCCAAAAGCTTCAAAATAGAGCAATTAGAATTATAACTTTTTCTGATTGATGTCAGTGCGGTCGATCTATTGCAATCCCTTGGATGGGATACTCTTGAACAACGTCGTAATAAGCAAATGGCAGTTAGCATTTATAAATCATTGAACCATTTGTATCCTGAAGAGCTTAATTTACTATTTGAAACAACCTCCCAGATTCATTCATATAGTCCGAAAGGCAGCTCTAGCATTTTATAGAACTTTCGGCTATAGAGGGGCTGTTCTATGGAATGAGCTTCCTGAAGTAACAAGAAATAGACAGACTATTCAGTCTTTTAAAAATTCTTTATAGCTGTGGAGGGGCGATTCGGTGGAATTGGGCTTCCAATGTAATATAAGTTAAATTTTAAATATTTTAAGGTTCGGCATGGGTGTACATGTACGTGTGTGCTTTTGCATTCACGGATATGTATATTCATGTATGTGTGTGTAATGGCCTGTGTACAAATATTTCTAATTTTGTCACAGGTTAATAATTTTTTTAACTATTTTTTCTTTTTTCTTTTTTGTTGCACGGCTCATTGGAAGAGCATTTCTTTGGATGAAATGATACCGTGTATGCTAATCATTTTTCATTTTTAATAAAAGCTTTATTATTATTATTATTATTAGTATTGTTATTATTATTATTATTAATTTCAACCACAGATATCTTATTCTTGTTTCTTAAAGGTGCAATTCTTGCAATGGCGACGGAAGAGTTCGGTGCAATACCTGCAGGACTCATGACAAGTTGAAGACCTTCATACAACTGACTGTCACATGGTAATAAAATCAATTATATAATCACTGTAGCTGTAAATGCAATCTTTTTCAATCCCATGAAAAAAGACTAAAATTATATTTCTTTTTCATGTCCTGATTTATTTTCCAACTTTGCCCAAAATCATCATTTTGAAACCCAAGAAAAAAGATGGTCCCTGAGCACAGTAGGCACCCACTAAAATCTGCAAGTACTTCGATGTAATATAGTTTGAGCTCTTCAAATACTTCGATAAACCCGGAAACTTTTACTGGTCAACCTGATGTTTTTTGCGTCAGGAATTAACGGTATTTTTACCTGATCTTTAAGGAAAAACCATGAAAAGGATTTTGTTGTTGAGCGATCTGAAGGTAGCCCGAAAGACAAGGTGGCCGGAGCAGCAGGCATTGAGATATTTCACCAGGAATTACCTCGGGTAAGCAGACTGTCCTACGCTGAAAAATTATTGGAACTATGGTTCAATAGCGACAAGAGTACTGCCATTTTTGGGCTTGTAAACCTCAGAACGTTTTGATATTAAAAATACATAGTATTGAATGGTAAACCTAATGATAGATATGTTGTGGTTTAATTTTTGCCTTATTTCTTAACCTACGCACCTTCCTTCCTTCCTTCCTTCCTTCCTTCCTTCCTTCCTTCCTTCCTTCCTTCCTTCGTTTGTTCGTTCGTTTGTTCATTCGTTCGTTCGTTCGTTCGTTCCTTCCTTCCTTCCTTCCTTCCTTCCTTCCTTCTTTCACCATAAATATCCACATAATCATAACTCAAGACATTATAAATTCTCTCTAGGCATGGCCTATAACAACCTTCTTTGACAAAGATATCAACATGGCATCACAAAGGATTGTGAACGAACACGTCACTGCCTGACCCCAAGAAAGGATTTTGATGCAGGTAGTGTTTTGGAAACTTTGGAGATTGCTCACTGACTTCACGCTAAACTTTTGTATGTTTAGTGTCGTGGGATACATACACGTACATGCGCAGTTTCAAGCGAATTCCTTCGATAATCTCAAAGGTTTGGAGAAATTTCCAAGAAGTCATAATGTACTATAGTTTGACGTCAAAGTTACGTCGTTTGGTTATCAAACACTTCTTGACGAAGTGAGATTTATAAGACCTGTAAAAGCCAGTCAATATAACCAGAATTTTTTTTTGAAACTAATTTTCACATAATGCTGTGTCAGCAGACAGTTTCAAAAAGTAAAAGATAAAATAAATACCGAAAAATACTGACTCAAGAGAGAGCTCAAGCTTTGAGAATACAACAAGACTCGAGAATAATTTCGATGATACTTCGACTTTATTTTAATCTTCTTTCTAAGTTCAATTTGACAAAGACTTTAAAATGCAATCAAAATATCAACATCGTTAATCTCATGTCTTCTTATTAATATTTATTTATTTTTATATTGGATAACACAATCAGTCATCTAATTTGTTCAATAAGGTCCAGTAAGGTCCACCCCTCATGGGTCTAGTGTTAGTACAGGAGCAAACCAAAGTAAAATACATTTATTTCTGCTGGATAACCCTTACAGCTATGTAAATTGTTCTCTCTAGAGGTCCAGTAAGGTCCACCCCTCATGGGTCCAGTGTTAGTACAGGAGGAAACCGAAGTAAAGTACATTTATTTATACTGGATAACCCTTACAGCTATGTAAGTTGTTCTCTCTAGAGGTCCAGTAAGGTCCACCCCTCATGGGTCCAGTGTTACTCCTGGAAGAAACCGAGTACCCGGAGAAAACCTGCGATGTTTGGTAGAGTCAAACTGGACAATACTCTTCTCACTTGTGACCAAGGTAACTTTAATGATAACTGTACGGAGGCGGAATAGAACCCTGGTCACTGGGTACGAGACACGTACACAACCAGTGTGCCACCAACACTCCAGTCACAAAGTTGAAAGACACATGCACTACTACTGAACCACCAACACCTCGAACGCTGGTGAGAGATACGCGCACTGCCACTGTGCCAGCAGCAATCCACCATACTCAAAGCATGACCTCTCAACAATTCAGTATTTTTTCGTTATTTGTTTTATTGTAAAATTTTCACATCACATACACTTCATTATTTCCTCCTCTGACTTCATAATCGTTGATTTGTTCAGCGCCAAACACTCCGAGCTGTCCCTGTGGCTGAAGTTGCCTACGGTTGGAAGGACCAGAACCTGCGCTTCTGGGTTTATGGCAGTAATCCTCGTCAAGTTTTCGCTTCTGATTATCCCCAGCAGTGTTGCTGTGGTTGCACGATCTTGTGAGGCTGGGAACTAAAGATTTTACCTGAGCAAAGATTATCAAATGGCGCTTACGTTACATCCAATTTTGCTATATATGTTGGAGGACGTTTGACTGCAATTTTATCTGGGGAATGTTAGGTCAAGTTTCTTGGCTAGACAAGCTTATTTGGGGGTCCACCTTGTGCTGAACAAAACCTGAAAGGCACCTGAAGGGCTTGGAAGCAAATGTAAATGTTGATCGAAAGCAAACAATAATTTTACAACAACTATTACAAAATAAAGTGTACCATAGGCGAACTCCGATTGATTAATACTGTGATTCAAACATTTGATACATTGAATGACCTTGGTTTGTTTTAAAAAAACTCTTTTGCTTTTCTTTCCACCAAGTTGAAGTGCCTTGACGTCTTTCCTTTAGTCGACAAGGTTCGTCTTCTTAAGCTTGTCTATAACCGATAGTTGATGATTTTTGGTAGAATTGTGCAAGTTCTAGGAATAATTTGCAAAATTCGTGTTCGCTTTGTACCGGGAAATATTGACTTTAAGCTTTAGCTCGTGTCTGAATACCTGGAGACAGGGCGGTCAGTCCTTTTGTGAATAGTACATACGAATAGGCTTTATAAGTTACTCTGAAATGGGTCAAGTGATACAGACGGAATTTCCCGGTTCTTTGAAATTTTCAATGTATACTGACGAGAATATTGGTGGTGATAATGGCGTCTATTCTGAAAGGAAACGCAATGTTTAAGTGGTCTGCGGAAGTGATATTCGGTCGCGACCTCGAGTGATTTGTTTTGAAACTTTGCCTTGGGTAGATTCAAGATATAATGAAAATGTTCTTCGTGAAATGAAAGGGTCTGACGTTATCCTGGCGACCCCAGGAGAGTTTCAAACTGAGAACGAGTTTGGAGCTGTCAGACAAATAAAATATGGATTTTTAATGATGGTAAACGGCGTAACTATGGGTAATGAAAGTGTTTCTTGAAGGAAACACCACTTCAAGAAGTGTGAAATCCATTCATGTGGAACCTGGAAAGTGGAAGTTGTGGGTACTCAGTATAAGAAGTAACCTGAGAAACAAACCTTATCGGACTGAAGACCTATAAAAACCAATGACATTTTTAACGAAAATTGTAGTTTGAGGCAAATACACAAGTGCCATATTGGGATAGACGAAAATGATAGGAAAGTGTGAACTACACATTATCCAATGGTTTCCATGGGGTTCTGCTGCAGGAGATCATCAGGGTGATCATTAGAATTCTGAAAATGGACACTAAAAGGTTTTTAAATTTTGAAATTTCTTGAGGAGAAAGCTCCAACACCCCCATTGCGGAATTTCGTTTACAATCGATGCTATTTTGTATTAAATACAGTAAAACTCGCCTAAGTCGGACTCGCTAAACTCTGATCTTCGGCTATCTCTGATGCATCAAAAAGTTCCGTTGATTTCTAACTTTATATCCGAGTAACACATAACTCGGATTTTGCTTAACTCGGATGAAATTTTGATGCACAATCGAATCCGACTTAGGCTAGTTTTGCTGTATATCACATTACAAATTATTTGGCTTCCTGATTACGAGTGACAAACGATCATACACTGAGTATACGCTTACGGATACCACCGACAACCTGTGATAAACAAGGTCTAAGCATAATCTTCCCCTCCAATACAGAAAAGAAACTCTTTGAAGAATTGTTACTGCATTAAATTATATCTTGATGACAGATGCTTAGTTCGTTGAGTCTTGAACTTTTGACCCAAGTTGTGGGCGTTTTTCTTCATTCTACTGTCAAAACATCAAACTCCAAGTACTTCGAGAACTTAATAGATAATATTTTTTCGGATATATCCTTTTTTAAGATTAAATAAAAGATCGTATGGTTAAAACGAGGTCACGTCGTTCAAGGTAGATTTTGCCTATTCTTATAAAACAGTTGTGGAAGCAGAAACATCGTTGATTATTATTGCTGTGAAGGAATGTAGAATAATCAGATTGTGGTATGATAAAATGACAGGATAGAGAGAATTTCCTGTATTAAGTTACTAGCGTTTTATGGGCGTCCATTTGAGCATAATCGACAGTTCAATCTGAGCGTCTCGAGGTAACGAAAGTTTTGGAAGCGAGGTTTTGCTTTGGAAGTTAATCAGTTGAGCTATTAATCAGTCTTCAAGTTGGGAACATTCAGTCATCCTGTTAAAATATACCAAGCACATGTGAGAGGTTACTTAAAAGGCGAACTCTTGCATGAAAGGTGAATCATAGAGACATTTACACCGTCTTTCATTTGAGTATTTGAGCTGATACGTTGCTAGAATATGAAAGAACAGCTTGCCTGTCATCACTATTAGTCTTGCGTATTTTGACAGACAGTTTGAAAATCTTTACTCGCTGTAACAGCATGTTTCGTAAGCTGTCGTAAGTTGGAGATTCAAGCCAGTCAGTCTTGCGCTATATCTTCCGCTTTCGTTTAGAAATTCGCTTGATTAAACAGATTTAAAAAGCGATGTGGATGGTTGGATAACATTTCAGCTGCCCAATGGATTGATGGAACTGCAAAAATGTCTGGAGTTAGATCAAGGTAAGTCTTTGAACAAACCAGTATGTAATCGCCGAATTTTTGATATACATCTGGGTTATCTGCTTGTACTGATTTGAAGAAAGTATGAGCGGATTTAAACTTTCGTGCATCTTGTCCCTGCGTCTGGCATTGTTTTTCGTTCGCGTTTGGTTGTCAGTGTAAGCTGCTCAAGTTAGTGGCTTTATAAACTTTAATCTCGAAGGAAATTCGTGCATCTACGTTCTATTTAAACTTATAAAGTCTCGTTTGGCCAAGCCCTCAAGAACCTCAACGTAGGTTGCTTTGCAGTGCCTTGCCGTTTGATGTTACCTAGGTTTAGCTGCTTCAGCTGACTCTGATCCGAGTACACTTGGTAGACAGCTGTGATCTGTAAACATCAGCCTTGAATACTGATGGCATACTACCACAATGAATAAGGAAATAAAAGAAATCTTCGTTTCCTTTTTGAGAAAAGAGTTTTTTTAGAATTTACCGTGGCTCATGAAGTTCACCGTAAGTAAACATATAAATGCATGATTGATAAAGAATACTACCTTAGGTATTAAACATTTACATGAACGAGACAGTACTCCAAAGTATTACGGTAGTTTCCCTCAGCAAGTGTAATAAGCGGAACTGGCAATTGATTGCCGACAATTCCCTTTTAAATATGTGAATCCGCCCTTGAAAATTCAGTACCTATTCAGCATCCACGTAGTTCAAGTTGATTTCAAAACTTTGTGTATATCTCCAAGTTTAACTTAAAAGATTTGGAGGATATTCGTTGGTGTGAAAAATGAAGGAGCACGTTTAAGGTTCATTGGTGCACAGCTTAAGCCAAGGTTATCAAGGTAGAGTACAAGAACGAGACTGATCGTATTGTTGAAACGTGAGGTCACGAGGAGCAAGGTAGGTTTGGTCGTCTCATAAATGAGTCAAACGACACTCATTTATACAAATGAAGTATTCGGTTACCAGCCGTAAACATTTGCCTTAAGTCCCTCATTTTATCGCCGTCCATTTGAGCATAGGCAGAAGTTAAGTAAGTTTTAGAGGTGACATTTTGTTTTAGAAGCGAAGCAGATGAGCTGTTAATCAGCGTACAAGTTGGGAACATTCATCGAAGCAAAATATACTGAGAACATGGGAGAGGTAAGTTAACACACTGACATATGATAGGTGAATCGTTGAGACGTTTATCATGGTTTGTGGTAGGTTTAAGATACGGATTGATAGTGAAACTTTGTTAGAATATCAATCTGCAACTCGCCTCTCACCGCTATCAACCTTGAGTATTTTGGCAGATCATTAATTTGAAAGTCTTCACTCGCTATGACAGCAGGTATCGCGAGCTATCGCATGGTTGAGGTTCAAGGTTGTCTTACACGCCATATATTCCGGTTTCGTTTCGAACTTTTCTTGGTAACAGAATTCGTTATAGCGGTATGGATGAATGGATAGCATTTGAAATTTCTAATCAATTACTTGATTCGAAAATGTCAGAAACTAGATCATGATATGTTCTAGACCAAGCAAGAATAGAAATCGCTGCAAGTTCTGACGTGGATGTCTGCTTGATTTGGCTTGAAGCAAGTTTGTGCAGGATTCAAATTTTTGTCGAATTTATCGCTTACGTTTGGTGGCCAATGCCAGTTTTTCAAGTTAATTGCTTTAGAAACTACATCCCTCGCAAAAAATTAGAGACATTCGTCTTCTATGTAAACTGTTTTAGTTGGGCTCGCGTCAACGAACTCCATGCACGGAGATTGGTTTGTAATAAATTGCAGCTTCGTTTGGCCCAGGTTTAACTATTTCTATTGACCCTAATCTGAGCATAACCTCCAAATATCAGCGTGAATACTGATGGTAAACTTACACAACAAATTAGGAAAAGGTACAAAAAAGTCGAAACTGTGCAACATTACGGGAATGTTTTGGCCGCCATTTTTTGTACCCTTTTCTTAACGTGGAAAGAGTCCTTTCCTTTAAACAAAATACGTTCTTCTCAGTAAGAAATCATGGTGAAATACTGAAAAGGTATTAGAGTGGGATGAGCAGTGCTCATAACACAAGGTTTAAGAAAATTAATGAAGTATGGATCTCGAGTAATTTTATCGCCTTTGGTCCCAAATCGCTTTGTGCGTGATGTTTTGAAAGTTCAATTAATGTTCGTGATTGGAAAGTGTTTTGGACAGGTCTCGCATAGACCAATGTGTATCTGGGAAGAGTGAGATATACACTTCTAACTCCGTTTTCTTACATCTAATTGACACCAGCAGAACAAAATCTTCTTATTGTAAAAACAGCTTAAATTAAATGCAAGCGTTATAGGCAAACTTTTGCTTGTACAAGTGTACTAAAGTAGCGTACTATGACTTGAGGGATTCAAATTTGGAGCTGGAAGCAATGCTCGACGGCGGCTTTATCCATAGTGATCGTTTAGAATCATCAGTTGGTGGATTCATGTTGGAGTCGGAGTTAGCTCAAGTTTAAATCGTGACTCAAAGAAGACCGTGCTAAGAATATTCTGAAATGAATGGAATTCTATGGGCAAATAGATCAGATTTGTTGTAGAACAGATTGTAGTGATGACTTGATGAACGAAGCACACAGTGGTGTGATTTCTACGAGCCAATCAGAGTACACAATCCAATATCACCAAGAAGTGTAATTGTTTTGTTTTTTGTTGTGGAAATTCTGGATGATGGATGGTCGATAGCCTAAAAATTTTACGAGAGCTTCAACTTCGTTTTAACTGTGTAAAACAAACGTTTTCTATGTTGCCCTCTTTCTTTCAGTTATAGACACACAAAAGACGTCATAGTCTTGGTGAGAACATTAGTGACCCACTCGACTTAGTTTCACTTCGGAGCCAATTTTGGTTCTATGTTGACGTTTCCTGTGCATCAATAACCGACCAGGCAACGGGAAAATGGGAGCTATTCGTCATATAAAAGTCAAAAAAACAGCCAACAGTTGGAAAGCGCTTCCATATGTGGTTGAGAACGAGTGCTAGTGGTGGCCTTAAGCAAGTAAGTGTGCAGAGCCCAGCCCGAACGAGAAGATTTCCTGGGAAGGTCTACTGATATCATATAGCACAGGAACGGAGAATTTTTGCCCCAGGAGTAAAACAACTAAAAAAAATTCTGCATTTTAGTCCCTCTGAGAGTGATCCTAAAGTATTTTATCAAGTTCTGTGTGATATTTCTCAGAATTACAAGACCAGTTCAGTTAAATTTAGTGGGTACATCTCTCCGGTGCCTTGTTGACCAAGCTGTTGACAAAAACAGGAAACGTGATCGAGTAATTAGAGCGATTGGCTGGGATGGTACTTATCTTTCAATTCAATTCCGGTGCCTAACTTAAAGTAAAACGAATCAAGTCTGTGTTGCTTGATCTTTCTAATGTTTACATCAAGCGGTGGATATGAAATATAAATCGCAGTTTCGGGAGGTCGAACTGAACTCCGCAACGGTAAAGTAAAACGAAATGTTTTGAGAAAGTGAGTAATTTGAAATTTGACGTTTGGTCTCCCGTCTGAATCAAGTGATCGTGATCAGCAATTAAGTTCTGTACACCAATAAGCAACGTGATTTATGGACGTATTGGGAAAAAAAACAAAAAAAAAACATGTTACAAATCTCCAGCAAATCATTTAAGAACAAGATGTTTTATAGCCAGCCAAATCGAGGTTAAAACTTTTTATGTTCCTTATGTCAGAATATTAATATTTGGTTGAATAATCCGCTGGACATTTCTGGAATTTGTTGACTATATGTGGACCTGTTAGCTAGCTTTATTTTAAACTTATCCAAGTTCGTTTTTTTTAATTTTAAATTTATTATATATATATATACACATATGTGTTCAATCTGCAGACGTACGTTTCGCTGTACTACAGCTCATCAGTGGAGCTCGGGACGAACTTGGATATATATATATATATATATACATACATATTTCTTGTAATGATCATGTTGCGCTTTAAAGCAACGAAACGTTATTAATTAATTTTTATACCTTTCATCCGTAGTCACGTCATGCCTTGAAGTCATTTGCTGGACACTAATATTCGTCTTTCGATCAAGATTTTCGTGTAATAACTGTCATATCAATCCTAATTTTGTTATTTAGTTGAGCGAAATACTAGATGGAGCGAAGGACCAACAGTGCTAGTTGGACTGAGAATCTACGAATAGAGGAAGAGGTCAATTTTAAGGTACTCGTATTTATTGTGTAATTTTTCTGGAGGTTTTTAATTCTGTTGGTGTGCAAATGAGTGAAGTGTTCACCGTTGTAATTAGGTTAGCTGATATTGCATAGTAAATGATAACTTGATGTGAACGACAGAAATGGTCAGAAACAATACAATTCGAGTAGTGACCCTGACGCTATTTGTGTTGCACAAGCCTACACTACAGATAGTCAACTATACTGTTGTATAAACTCCAGTGACTTATTTCTTTTACACGAGTATTGTTTTAAAGCCATGTTTGTGCTTTATTCCAATTTATTATTCGCATACATTCACATTAGAAAACAAATACTTTAGCTACAGATCCTCACGAGTTTCTCCCCTGCATAATCCTTCTTTGTTTAAATCTGCATTTCGTACAATATGAAACAGCAGGGAGTTTAAGCAAGCCAGTAGGGTGACGCCGTTTAAGAACGTAGATTAATTTTTCAGCATTTCGGTAGAATAACATTCCATTAACGGTGTAATCAACTGTCAATGCTATTTTTTCTCCTCTGAAACTTTCCTCGGCAGCTCTGATCTTCTTGTAAACATTTAAACGACCAAAGATCTTCCACGTTCTATGTACCATCGTAGCCATGAAACAGCGGAAATGTTCTGGACGAAGTACCGTACAAAAGTAGGACGGCGTTGAAAATACACTTGGGACTAGAACTTGATTAATTCCTTTCTTGAATGAAAATTTCTATTGTATGAACACGTTAAAGAAGACGTTGCCGTAGTGTTTGCATGAACTCCCTTGTTACTTTTTGTAGTATTTGTCTTTTATTTGTTTTAATCTTCGTCAACGGATGTCATTTTTCATTTAACAATTTCTAAACCGATTTTTTCCAGTTAAAATATAAGAAATAATCCCGTTTGCATTTACAGGAGTAAATCGAAAATCGACATTTTTCCTTCACGGTGTTCTCAGAGTTTTGTGTAAATTGTTGATACCGTTTAAATTCAAGGAAGCACTATTACATTTTAACGAGAGAGGTCTTGAAAATGGGTGAAAGTTCTTTGACTCGAAACGTTTTCAAGTGTTCAAACAACGAACAGAACGGAGAAGTGATTGACCTTAGAGCTAGCGGTGTCTCGGAGGAACCTATTCCTTCCGAAGTTTTAAACAATCCACAAGTGAAGAAAATTCTGCTTTTTCATCGAAACGTGCCCAAGTGGCTGGAAAATAGCATCGGTAATTTGGGTCGCCATGTTTCAATAAGCGCATTTGACGAGTGCGCGGACGACAACCCAGCTCCCAAAAGATTTGAATACAACAAATACTTGTGGAAGAACTGCCAGCTCGAGACTGATCAACATGGTCTAATTCGTCTGGACATACAATGCAAAGTATTGTTCCAAGGTCAACTTTTCCCTTCAAGCAAAAAGAAATTGCGGCGGCTGACACTGAGACATTATGAAACTGGTGTAATTAATCGTCTTGACAGGGACACTGTTGATGATTTAGAAGAACTGATTATTGCGAGTGGGGAACCAGGAGACAGGTTAACTGTAAATGTTGCTAGGAGAAGATGGGAAAAATGCATCGAAAGTTTCCCTGAAATTTCCTTACAGGATATTGCTTTAGAAACGTCAGACAGTCGAGTAATTCAGCTTGACGTTTCATCAGAATGCCGCGAAATTTCGCTTAAGGATATGTTCAAAGCTTGAAAAGTTCTTGTTAGGTGGCTATGGAAAGAGGATTTTACCAACACAAATGGATCAAGCACACAACCTTCAAGATTTATACATCTTTGATGATCCGGATAGGTGATCATTTCCAGTTATCATGCAATGTTTTAAATCTACGAAAACTTGTCTTGTACAACTGCGGATTGACGACCTTTCCTTCAGCCATAACCACGATGAAAGAGCTGGAGGTACTTGGGTTGTATTTCAATGATTTCCAGGACCAATCAGTTTTAGTTCGTGAGCTTCTGAAACTGAAGCGACTTACGATTTTCAGTTGTAACTTAAATGCTTCTCCGGAAGGACTCGAAGATCTGATGAGTTTAGAAGATCTGGACCTTTTTGGGAACAAGGACCTTGGGAAGCAACCATTTTCTATTACTGGGCTGAAGAATTTGAAGAAGCTGAATATGGGTAACTGTGATCTTAAAAAGTTCCCGGAAGGACTGGAAAATTGCATTAGTTTAGAAGATCTGTATATTTGGGGGAACAAGGACCTTGACAAGCAGCCATTTTCTATTACTGGACTGAAGAATTTGAAGAAGCTGAATATAAAAGGGTGTGGTCTTAAAAAGTTCCCGGAAGGACTGGAAAATTGCATTAGTTTAGAAGATCTGGACCTTCCGTGGAACAAGGCCCTTGGCAAGCCGCCATTTTCTATTACTGGACTGAAGAATTTGAAGAAGCTGAATATGAGGTTGTGCGATTATGAAAAGTTCCCGGATGGACTGGAAAATTGCATTAGTTTAGAAGATCTGGACCTTTCCTTCAATAATGTTGGTGACAAAGGATTTTCCATCCAAACTACATCACAACTGAGAAGAATATGGTTAAACAACTGTGGAATCGATCATGTACCAAGTGGTATATTTGAACTTCCTAGACTTTCCTACTGTGATATAAGTTCAAACAAACTAAAAGAATTGCCTGAACGTTTTATTACTTTAATCGACAACAATGTGGAATTTAACCTTAAAGACAATGTGCTAGGTAAGCCACCACAAGTTATCTGCGACAACCCTAGTGGGATACTGAAATATTTCGACGACATTGCCAAGTTTGGTACAGTTCACTCTAAACGGCTTAGAGTGCAGGTGATTGGAAATTCTGGTGCTGGAAAGACGAGTTTGATTAACAGTTTATTGATGGGACAGTCAAAGTTGACAAAACCAGAGGAGAGGACTGAAGGTGTTGAGATTAGAAAGTGGTTTCCCGATCCTACGAATAAAGATCTTGAACTAGAAATGTGGGACTTCGGTGGTCACATGGAGTACCAAAGTGTAAGCCATTACTTCGTTGAAGAACATTCCTTGTTTCTTTTGGTTGTAGATTTGTCAGTGTATGAAATGACTGATAAATCATATCATGAAAATGCTGGCAAGAGGATTGATGAGTTAAAAAGCATTGTACTGCGGCCAGTAATAATGGCGGCTGCTACAAAATCTGACCGAGTTGAAAAGAGCATTGTAAAAGGTAAATGTGAGCATATGTTGGACAAAATTAGCAAACAAGAAAATGCTGATATAGCGGCAATAAAAAGGGATAAAGAGCAGATTGAAAACAGGGATTCTTACAACATCAATCGAATTAAGAAGCTTGAGTTAGCGACAAAAAAGAAGCCGGTACTCCCTATCAGCCTTGTGTCTTCATCAGATCAAAAAACGAGTCCCTCTAACTCGGAAACAGCAATTGTTGTTGCATCTGCCACAGATGAGGATTTGAGTATGCCGAAAAGTGTAAGTGACACGGTCTTGTTTTCTTATCTGCACATTTTAGCAAATGTTATTGTTCAAAATTACGTACACCGTAAAAAGTATGTTATGAAACAGATCTTAAGGTGCGTTTTCCTTACACACCATGGTGAGTTTTGAACATGCCTTGATGTGGTTTTCTACATCCATTGGCAACCCTTTTTCAAACCAACTAAGGTGTTTAAGTTAAAGCACCTTAAGTTGTGAAATTTAACAAACATTCAATATTGCTATTCTACACACCCAAAACTACATGTAAATAAATAAATGATAAGATAAGATGTTCATTGCAACTTAAGGTGTGTTATATAGCACAGCTTACTGAAAGATGTTTTGTTTAACAAATAGTTATGTACTTTATGGAATATGTGTGGTGATTAATTTGTTAGTTGGTGTGTTAATTTTAGGTTTTGTTTGGATTTGATAGCAGCAGCTATATTGGTTTCACAGGCCAGATGAAGCTCATTAGTGATAGTTTGCTTAATGTGATTTACAACTGGGTCCTGTAACTCTGGGAGGGTTGCAGCATTTGCCATTACCAGGAGTTGATGACAAAGGCCAGTGAAAAAAAATTCAAAGAAGCACTTTCAATTGATGTTGATCATTGAACTCAATTTCATTAGTCTAAAACCAAAGTAACACAAAATATCAACTTAAATTTTTGGGTGGTTGAAGGTGGCCATGTCTAAATTAAGGTGGACATGGTCACCTTGTTAATTTTGTCTTGGGCCAGGAGTCAACTTGCTCTTCACATTTCTACAAGTCATGAATCACATTTACTTGCATAGTTGTGGCAAGATTATTTCTAATCTTAAAACCATTAGAATGAATATGAATATGGAAAAAATTCAAACATGAAACAGAACATGGATGCTTTGCCTTTGACTTGTAATTCCAATTCAGTGAGGCCTGTAGCTTGGGAAACCAACTAGTAAAGGTGTGTTGTTTAAAAGGTGTGTTGTTGTTTGAAGGTAGTGTTGATGTAACAGGTGTGTCCTATGCAAAGGTGCATTTTACTTCAAAGGTGTGTTAAATTAACAATCCTTGTTTTAGATAAAAGGTCTGCTCATAAGGTGTGCTATTTAAAAGTGTGTTTTGAAATATAGCAAGGTGTGTTTCTTAACTTTTCATGTTGTGTTTTGTAACCTGGCAAGGTGTGTTTTTACAATGCTGTGTAGAGCTACTGCTGGCCCTGGGGGGTGAGGTAAAGGAGTTGGTAGCCCCCCCAGTTGAAAATTGATTCTGACTAACCTCGCTAAGTATTAGGTAGAATGAAGCTTTGTATTCCTTAATTTACAGGAATTTTTTATGAGACATTTAATTTGCCCAACTAGTTCATGATAATACACTAATACCTCACCATATGGACTTATGAAATGAACAAAGTAGTAAAACAACACAAAATTTAAATTAATAAATACTGGTAATACCAAGCTCAAAATTTTATAGCAGGTTTTTTAAACATTCCTTTATACCTAGTTAATTCATTATTCCATGAATGATGAGTTTATACCATATGTACTCTGAGATACTACTTCGAGGTTAGACTACGTACATTAATGGCACGTTATCTTTTTGTGTCTGGAACAAGGAAGCTGCCAGATTAGAATGCAAACATGATCATGTTGTCATATCTTATTTTACTTAGAACCACTGATGGCACATCAGTACATGAGCAATAGTCCTTTATTTCAGTGATACAAAATCTGATTTCAATATAGTACTTTCTTTTTTGATTTCTTCTAAGTGTAGGGTCAATTTGACCCAACTTATTCCCCCCCCCTCTGTGGTGTGAGTTTTTTTTAAACTCTAAGGCATGTTTTTTGACGCTCTTGGATGTGCTAATAAAACACCCCCCAAACGTTTTGTTAAAATGGCACACCTTTGTGTGTTTTCTGTCATGCCTTTTTTTAGGAAGAATCTGTTGGAAGTGGCGTAATTTTGTTGAGATAGGAACTGCTCCGAATTGGAAGTGACAAGGATTTGTTTCCTCATCTGAAAATCACTCTTCCATCGTTATGGATCGAAATTGAAAAACTACTTCCAGCCTTTAAAGAAGAAATTGAAAAACAGAAACGCCCTCGGTTCCTGACATTTAACGAGATGGAAAGGTGGTTTTGTGAACACCATCAAGAATTTGAGAAAGATGTTGGCAGAAAAGAGACATTGCGCGCTGTCCTTGATTATCTGGTTGCTCTTGGAAAGGTTTTACGATTTGAACGCGTTGAACAACTTCAAAATTATGTGTTTCCAGATCCTCAATGGTTGATCATGCTGATCAAGAATGTCGTTCACAACGATTTAGATTCTCACTTTCAGTACAAACGTGATTTCAAAGACTTCGACATGGACGATATAGAGTTTGAGAACGAGAAGAAGGAGCTGAACGATCATGGGTTGCTGTCAGAGTCCCTCTTACGATGCATTTGGTATAATGCAGTCCTTAAAGAAACTGACTTTGAGAACCTTGCTAATTTGCTATATCATTTTGACGTGGGATATCAGATGACGAAGAAGGAAGCAGAGATTGAAGAAAGAGAAATCAGCAAAAGGTACATATTAATCCCAGCACTTATGCCAACGGCTCGTCCTGATGTTCTTGATGAGAAATGGCCAGAAAATACTCCTGAAGACAATTTTGAAGCAAAAAGCGTGTACAAATTTTGCAGTAGAGTTCCTGTTGGCCTATTTGAACGCCAAATGGTCCGTTCCCATCAAGGTTCGGACTATATGTTGCACTGGAAGGAAGGATTCTATGGAGTTTATGATGTGGAGAAAGCAGACGAGGTGAAATTCTGCGTAACGAAGCGTAGTTTCCAAACTGACACGATTGAATTTACAACCAGAATTGCAAAGAGTGGCCAAACGAACAACTTATGGAAAGCTGTCTTACGTCTTCACCAGATCTTTGCAAACATTGTGAAGGAATTGTGGCCTGAACTTCGCTACAAAATTTACAATAAATGTCACGAATGCAACAAGTGCCATCACGAAATGGACTTCAAAAGGCTTTTGAGGAAACCAAACAGCTACCGCGAAACAGTTCTTTGCAACAACACTGCTCAGGCTGGCCTAAATAAAGAGAGATCGGTCTATCCTCCTGCAGGTATATCTTTTGTAAGCTTTTTGTAATCATTTAGTAATTTTTTTTAAGATTTCGGTTATAGGAAATTAGGCTTTAAAGACATAGTTCTGTAAACTAAATCTGAGCGGCAAGCGGTTCTTGCAACCCCGATTTTACTTCGGTATTATCAAGTGTTCTGAGTTGAGAATGTAAAAGGACAAAACGTGCCACGTGTTCTTACATCAAGCCACAGCGATTTGAGGAGAGCTTGGCAAAAGTCGAAGCACACAAATAGAACTAAGAACGCAACTAACAGAGGTAAATGAGATCTATTCCTTGATAGACGCGGAGGGCAGACAACAATCAACCCCGACTGACGTTAACATCTCAAAGCTGATATAAATAAAGCTCCTGTCCACGAACACACTTACTCCTAATGATAACACTGACTCGAGCATTGAAACGTTGGGTTTATATTGTAAGTATTTCTCATAGTGAAAGTTTCCTTCAAGCTGTCTCCGAGATATCAGTCTAATGTGTTGTTTCGTTATCATATTGTATATTTGCAGTTTTGCATAATGCAGCTCTCTCGGTTGGCCCCTCTTAGCGTTTCAACGGACTTATTCGTCCGGTCCAAGATTTTTGCTTTTTGTATGTTTCGTGTGAATTTTTGTATTATAACCTTTATTCAGAACACCTGTAGGTTCCAAAGTAAAACGAGAGTAGCTGACCATATTCAAATTGTAAAGTTTCGAGGAGATTTCGTTATTTGCCATACTTGAGGATCACATTCGTAATCTCTGCTCACAAAGTAAAAAACACATTTATTAAGACAAATTAAAAATTTCCGAAAAATCGTGCTTACATTCTCCTTTTTCATCTTATACAGAGGTAGTGGAACCATTTAGGGAAGTAACGAGTATGACTAAAAGTTCAGGTCAACGTAGTTTTTTAGTACATATGTCAGATTTTAATAAACTTTGTAAATGTAGAAGATGTGTCCGTAAAAAGACGAATTATATTAGAACATTGACTTCCTACCTGTCAGTGCAGTTTTTGGGTACAGAGAACAAGTTTTGGCTGGAAAATTGCAAACGTGATCTTGAGGCAAATGAATAAGAACTACGTGTAACTTTTTTCAGTTCAAAAGATCTCTAATAACAAACGAATGTAAAAGAGTAATATTGCTTTACCACTAATGACTGTTGTAAAAAAAAGGAATGAATTTGTGAATGCTAGGCAAGCATTTAAACATTCATAAAGCAATTCGAAAAGGCAAACAATCAACGAAAAGCCTCAAAATGGAAGAAAGAAAAAGAGCGGAAAACTATGAAGGAACGAACCAAACTCATTTAATAATTATAACTTTTTTTAACTGTTCCTGTTCCGTATCCGACGTCTTAACTTTACTGTGGCTGAAGATAATCATTCTGTTTCGGGAATAAAACACTAAGCGATAGGCGAGTGTTTTAGATCCGATAATGCAGCCTCTACGAGTTATTCACATGATTTCTATCACAAACCTTTTTATAAATTTGTTTCATAATATGCATCCGATTTAAAATTTCATTGTTTGCTGACATGCACCTACAGATAAGCGGCAGTGTTATAAAGTAAACTTCGTGCAAGCAAGGTCAAAAGTTAGATCTTTTTAGCAATGCTTTGGCGGTGATGTAGACATCGATGTATTGTTTTTATTGAACTCAAATAGTATCCAAACGGTTTTAGCTGACAAAGCTTTTATTTATGATTTAGTTTTTATATTAGATACATAAGAGCTTGGAAATATCTTATGATGATAGATTAACGATCGTCAAACTCTATACTCAGAAATCGCCTAGGGCTCAGAAATCGTTTTTATGAGTATAATACTTGACGATCGTTCATCTATCATTTTAAGATTTAGCTTTCGCAGTTTAATTTAGCTTTTGCAGTTTCTGAGCCCCGTCTGGGGCTCAGAAATCATTTTCTGAGTATTGAGCTTGAAGATCGTTCATCTACCTTAATATATTCAAGCTCTCATGTTTCTCAAACATTAAACTGCATCAATCTTTATTAATATATAGTGGCTTCCGCTTAGGTCGCACATATATATCGAACTTGCACCTTAGCTCACCATCTGAGTCTTGGTAGCTCAATGGTTAGAGCGTCTCACCGGTCATCAGAAGTTTGCGGGTTCGATCCCCGTCTGGGGCTCAGAAATCATTTTCTGAGTATCGAGCTTGAAGATCGTTCTTCTATCATCTTAAGATTTAGCTTTTCATATAATGTTTTCCGTAAAAGTATGCATATGAAAAAGGCCTATTATTCAAAAATAAACAAGACGTTGACCATAAAGGCATACGAGCCTCGAAATTCTTTTAGTAATATTCTTTTTTGTCGCATTTTGTAGAGGTCGTTGAAGAATTTAAGAAAGAAATATCTGAAAGTGCAAGAGCAGGTAAACATTTGTTATACGGTATCACTACGTACATATGTGGCGTTTCTTTTCTGGCTATGTAAGTGTCCACTACTACGGTTGGTGGTTGCTGTTATCTGCGCCGGTTTAGAATTTTATGTGAAAATACCCGGGAAAGTGAAAGGTTGTGCGGAAAATCATTGCCTTGAAAGGATACTTTTTAGGACGTTTGTTGGAAAGCCTTACTTAAACAACGTCCACATGTACCCGTTTTCAAGTTTATGCGTTTTCATTTAACTAAAAACTCGTCAAAATTGTGTCCACACGAGCATTTTTGTATCGTATTCGCCAGTCCACACGGCAACGCTAAAATCGATAGGAATGTTAATTAAATCATGTCTGACTAATCAAAATTACTGATCTCGATATTGGTCTTTATGTTAGAGAACTGGGTCCAACACCGTTTTCAAAAGTTTCCGTTTTCAAAAGTTTCCACTTTCAGAGAGGTTTTCGAAAGTCTACGTTTCCGGTGGAAACGACTCCTCCCGCTAATCGGTTACGTGTGAACAGAAGGCTAAAACGGATAAAAAAGTACGCCTTTTCCGAAGAAAATGCTTACGTGTTGACGGGGCCTTAGACTCTCATTTAGCCAGGTCACCGTAATAAAGTCCTGCCCTCTGAAAGATTACTACCTTGCTTTAACTCAGCAATCCATTTTCTTGCATGTCAGAAAATTTCAAAATGTCTTGAATGTAAACGATCTGCGACTATATCCCACTTCTGATGTTCACACTTCAGCAGCATGTCTTTCATTAAATAAATACAGCATGTTACGTAAACTGATTTGATATAGTACTTTTTTGAAAAGGCTATTGAAAAACCTGTAGCGTTGTCGGTATCCCAGCATTTTTGTTACGGCTTCCAAAGCGTAAGAATATTTTTTCATTTACTTTCCCCGTGATAAAACTATTAGTAAAAATACTTCTGAAATTTTGAATGTTTGAATTAAATGTCATTGAGTTGAGCGCAAAAACGTCTTGACTTCTCCGCAAATTTAGACTTAGTTTCAGGAGTAGTTCTAGGAGTTGTTTTTCTTTGAAGAATTCAATTAAAAACAAAATAAATGAATGTACATGAATGCTATGTAAGCATTCATGCGTTCTTGAAGCAAAATGAGATCAAAAGAAAATCTCACAAAAACAAAAATTGCTCAAAGATAACGAACAGAACAAACCAAATACTGTATTTTGTTATTCTAACATTCTATATTGTTTCCAAGATGTCTAAACGTCCATTAACTCCTACCTTGCGGGAGCTCACCCCTTGACGAGTAAAGTCGTGTAGCGTACTTAAGAGTGAAATAATACAACTTATATCTTGCTGCAAAAGATTTAAGAACGTATCTTCTTGTTGGTCAATAAGTTGCAGACTTTTAATAATATGACTCATAGGTAACTGTGGCGAATTCAACTTCCTTTCCGTTTCTTTCGCCAATTTAGCTTTTCCAAACCACCCTATCATCGCAACATGTTTCAAGCTGACAACAGTCAAGTTTAGCATGCTTTTAATTTTCTATCAGTACATTTTGTACACTTACTTTGGTCATTTCTAAAGGCCATACACTGAGTACGAGGTGTTTAAGTGATACCGAGGTTTAAGTTATATAACCGCCTTATATCACCATTGGTGCATGAGGTTTTCGAAAACTAAGTTAGCAATGTTTGCAATTGGCTAGTCTCCGTTGACATTTCGTTCCAGATATTTCCATTTTCTAGGGTATAAGACCGACAGATGTTTGGATAAGGTTGTAGAGAATATCAAACGTTTCCAAACGAAATATTAATCGCGATTGTGGCGGATTAAAGATGGGGGGATGGGGGAAATTTGGGGAACGTGCCAGTGGCTCCACGCTTTTTGAGGCCACGCACAATTTGTGGGGGCCTCGCGCTTTTTGATAATGATAATGATAATGTTATTTTACCAGGGAAATCACATCACCGAAGTGTTTTTCAGCGAAGCCCTGATTATCAGTGACGTGTATATAGGGAAGCAGGGGGGCGCCCTCCCTCCCGCCGGAAATTTCAGTAGGAAAATTTAGAGCTTGTCGGAAAATTTGTGGGAGGATACCTTACTATATTTCTTTCGCTGAGAAGTCAAAAAACCTTCAGGACTAGAAATGTCAAAAATTGGACATTTGTACACCATAGAAATGATGCAATATTACGGCAAATGAAAATTTGAAACTACTTTAAACATCTTTTACCTAAACCGAATGCAGAAAATCGAACGTTTTCTTTTGAAATATGGCAACTGTCTGCCTATAAATTAGCATTAAAAAATTCATTTCTCGCGGTTCGTGTTGACAAGTGCCTAACAACGTAAAGTTTCGTCCAATAAACTTCAACGTTTTAACTTTGAAATAATGCGTTAATTAACGCACAGTGCACAGTCAGTTGCAAATGCAGTAGTACAAAATAGGAAAATCGTGTAATCAAAATTGTTGGTAACATTTTGTGTTCTGAAAAGAAGGCAGTCAATGTTTGTTGTTTGGCGCCGCTATGTCCACGTACTACAGCCAAGGCTAGACTGCTGTTACTAATTTTCAACTCTAAATGACTACTAAAAATGCGTTTGCCGTTTGTTCAGGTAAACCGATTTAGGTTAACTCCTGTCGGAAATTTTTCAAATCTCGCCCCCCTTCCAGAAATTGTTATACACGCCGCTGCTGCTGATGATTATTATTATTAATATTGTTATTATGTTTCTATTAACCAGTTCATATTCTGGCCATTATTCCCTCCCACCAAATATTACTTGGAGGTAACCGAGGTACACGTGTTCCCATTGGTTCACACTGAGGCTGACGCGCTTCGGCTGTACGTTCACTACTCTGGCTGTACCACTCCGTCAAGCACTTTCCTAATTATTGTTTCCCCCTCAGAAAGCACCGTCTACTGTATTGTACTGATTATCCTTATGACACTGTCCTCATCTGCAGTAATCTTCCTTACTGCTCTGGTGGCATCTTCGCCACCAACTCCCAGGCATCCAATTATTACCGGCACTACTTCCACTCTGTACCTTCTCTTTTCTTTGGTTCTGAATGCCAGCTGCTGATACTTCTGTAACTTCGTTCTCGTCGCTTCCTCGATGTTATGCTCTTGAAGGGCATGACATGTCCACTAACCAGATCTTCCTCGCTTTCTCTTCCTTTAATGTCAAGTCTGGTCTGCGTGCAGAGCTGGTCTTTCTCATCCTATGCTCCAAGTCCCAACACAACTTGAACCCGTTCTCCTTTAGGACATGGCCTTTCTTCCATCTAACAGTGTAACGTGCCGTATTGGCAGGGAGAAGCTCTCTGTCAACGGCCCAGCTAACAGCCAGTACCATCAAGGCATTGTTGTGCCTACCGAGGTACTCGGTTCCTGCCAGAATCTCACACCCTGCAAGCAGGTGTTGAACGGTTTCATCAAACTTCTTGCACAATCTATATTCTCCGTCCCCGCCTCCTATCCCACGCAACATGTTCCACTTCCGAGTCTCCACCATCTGCTCGCGCAAATCCATGAATCTATGATTGAGGTATTCGCTAAGTATCTTATTTGCACACTTTCATTTGGAGGCAGTTTTTAAGTGTCGAAAGTCTGTTCCGTTCTTTGATATTGGTCGCATTTGTTGGTGTTAGCTGTGCTAACTTCGCTGTGAAAACCTCTCTTAATGCTTCTTCTCCCTCTGTCTCTGCTCCTTCATCTGCTTCTGTTCCTCTATCGGTTTCCTGCTCCACTTCCTTTTCTGACTCCCTGTACCCCTCTTACTGTCTCTTTCAATTCCCCATCCTCAACTCCTGCCTTAGTTCCCTCCTCCTCACGCTCCTCATTCATTTCTCTCACCAAGACAAAGTTCGCAATCTGTTTCTCCTTCTTAAATCTAGCAGCATTATCTCTCAGGTTTTGATCTTTTAATCTCTCTCCAAACTCCTGTTTCCATCTATCACCTACCCTCTTCATGAAACCAAGTCTACGTTCCCTTTCCTCTGTATCTATTTCAACCAGTCGAGCCTTCTTGGCTGTCGTCCAGTGCATACTCTCTGGTGGTGCCTCATACTCAGGCTTCTCAGATCGTCCTTCTAGCTGACCCATTACTTCCTCTTCTAATTTGGACCTCCTGGCTTTATCTACTAGGTTCTGGGCTGAGACAGTCTTCTTTGTCCGCGCTTCATTTGACCATCTCTTTAACATAGTTCATGAATCCGCTTCCTTTCTTTTTTCCCTCATATTCTATCTTGAAGAGTAGTACTTTCTCCTCCAAAGTTCACTCCAGCCTCTTCCCTCTCCCTCAGTTGTTTATGGGTCCTCTAGTAATATTCTCAGCTTGCACTGCATTTGTTCGGTCTAGAACATCTGCTTCTAAAGTTAAGGGTCGACTCATAATTTTATTGTTATTATTATTATTATTATTATTATTATGCAATATCGCATCACTTTCCCCAAAGGAAGTGGCGAGGGGTCTTGGCCTCCAAAGGCAGCCCGTCAACAAGACTGTAACCAACAGGGGAGACAATTTACCTTCTAGGATACTCGTGGGGATATTTCAAATCTTACCATTAAGGATTTTAACACCCATGCGCTCAGTCTAAGGCTCGACAGGACAAGAACATACTGACGACTAGTTCCAAGAAGTACTCCTCGAATAATCTGGTATATTGGCATTAATCTGCTTATCTGTGTTGACTGGCATGTTCCATAATATTGTGGCACTTTCATTTTTAGTCACTGTTTCTGGTATGTGATCATTTCAATTTTTTAATTTCAATTTAAACTTTAACGAGGGTAGCACATAATAGCAAAAGCTAATAAACTTGTGACCCTCAAAATACAATAAAATTACAAAAAAGGAGGAAAAAATACAAACAATACTAGAATTCAATGAAATACTAAATAAAAACAATTACAACTATATACTAAAACTATTTAGGATTAATTTTTCATTAAAAAAAATGTCTCCAAATTTTATATTTAAATAATTTAACCGTCTCCAATTTCCTTAATGTCAAGGGTAGACTATTCCATATTCTACAACTGATCACTGCAAAAGTTCTGCCGCCTTCAGTTTCTCTTTTGTAACGAGGGCATAATAAATTTGAGGAGGAATATCTAGTGTTACGTGAATGCACTTCGTTATTCACTGTAATTAAATCCTTGAAATAAGGAGGCAATGTACAAATCAAACCGTTAAATACAAGAACACATCTCCTTATCTTAGCCTTTTCGTAAAAGGATAACCAACGTAACTTGTTGAAAACGTAAACTGATGGTGTTAGACGATCAGCAAAAAGGGTTGTTCTGGCCGCTCTCTTTTGCAGTTTAAATACTCATACCAATACTCATACCATACTCATACCAATTATCTGCAGCTGGAAGGTGGTAGTGCTGACAGATTTTCCAATGTAGATATCCTGCTGCTCTGTCATGTCTTTGAATATACTCTGTCTTGGAAAGAACTGGACATACTGCTACTATATGGTCAACTGTCTTCTCGAATTCTTTGCACATTCTACATTTGGTGTCAGCCTCATCTTTGATTGTCCTATGATGATACGACTTTGTTGCAAGGCTTTGATCTTGCGCTGCGATAATTAACCCTTCAGTTTCCGATTTGAGACCCGAGCTCTTGAGCCACTAGTGTGTCTTTTCCTGATCAACATCTTGCTTATTCACTCTCACTGGGTATTGACCAAGCATCAGTTTTTCTTCCCAAACTTGTTACATCTTCTCCTGTAACTTTTTCTTAGTCTCCTATTTCACTCTTTTTGCGAACTTTGTGATTGATTCGTGATATTTCCTAACGAGATCTGACTCTCCTAACTCATTCTTAATTTTGCTGGAGTCCTTTACTACAGAGTAAAGCTTTTTGTTCTTCTCAAGTTGGTGTACCAGTTTCAAGAGCGGATCTTCTGTTTGTTCTAGATACGTTAACTCTAGCTGAGTGAGTCCTCTTCCTCCTATCTGTCGAGGGAGATAAATTCTTTCCACATCCGCCTTAGGGTGGTTCATATGTTCCATTGTAAGCAACTTTCTTGTTTTCCTATCCAGTTTCTTGATTTCACTGATCTGCCAATTAATGATATTAAAACTGTACGTGACTACAGGTACAGCCAGAGTGTTGATGACTTCAATTTTATTTTGTTGCATTCAATTCACTTTTTGTCACCAACCTAACTCTTCTATAGTATTCTTTTCTTATCCTCTCCTTCGTGTCCACATGTTGTATGCCATCGCCTTCATTAATATCCAGGTATTTATAGGTTATTTCTTGTTCAAGTTCTTGAATGGTTGTGTTGGTGTCCAGATGGATGCCTGAGATTTGTGCCAATTTGCTCCTCTTGAACGTGGCTTTGGCACACTTGTCGAGGCCAAACTGCATACCAATATCATCGCTAAGTTTCTTAACTGTTGCAAGCAGCCCCTCGAATTGACCAAACTGCCTCTATACGTGATACTAACTTGACGACAGTCGAAAAACAAGCACTCAAACGACTAAAACATGACGAAAACATTGTCATACTACCAGCAGACAAAGGACGCGTTACAGTTGTTATGGACAAGACCGATTACTACGACAAAATGGACGAATTAGTTAACGACAAACAAACCTACGAACTACTTAAACGAGACCCTGCACCATCACTTCAACGAAAACTTAACAACAAAATTTTCTCAATGAGAAAAACTAACACGATCACTCAACAAACTTACTATCGACTCAGGTGTTCGGTACCGCGATCACCAAAGCTGTACGGACTACCGAAACTTCACAAGCCACAAATACCCATGCGACCTATAGTTTCGTTCTGTGGGTCGCCTACTTACGAACTTTCCAAATACTTAACAACCATACTGCAACCACTAACCAACAAGTCACAACATAGACTACGATCGACTGAAACCTTCATCAACAATCTCAAAACAGTACAAATACCCCACAACCACAAGCTAGTGTCTTTTGACGTGAAATCACTGTTTACCAGTATTCCGCTTCAACTGGCGCTAGAATGCACCAAAACTACCATCAACGAATTTACTGACGCACTTCCTTTACCTACACGGGACATCGTGGAACTACTGGAACTTTGCCTCACATCAACTTACTTTCAATACAACAGTAAACACTACAAACAGTTACATGGCACAGCAATGGGCTCACCCGTTTCTGTTGTGGTTGCTGAAATTGTAATGCAATCCATAGAGGAACGAGCTCTTGCAACTTACAAACACACGTTACCTTTTTGGTTTCGTTACGTTGACGACACGATTACTGCACTACCCGAAGACGAGATTGACGAGTTTCACAAACACATTAACGAACAGAACAGTCACATACAATTTACCAAAGAGATTGAAGAAGACGGAGCTATTCCGTTCCTAGACTGTTTGGTAAGTCGTGACAATAACAAACTACAGACCACTGTCTACAGGAAACCAACGCATACTGACAGACTACTGGACCAATCATCGTACCATCCAACCTCACACAAAGCTACCACCATCAAAACATTGACGAGACGCGCACAACTCATTTGCAACTCACCCGACGCTCTACGCCAAGAAAATGCCTACTTACAATGCGTTTTCCACAAAAACAACTATAACTCTGACTTCATCAAACTTAACACTTACAAAGACAATGAACGCGACGAAAACAACAGTCCGACAACAACTACAGCCACGATACCCTACATAAAAGGTACGTCTGAGATTATCTCGCGTATCTTACGACCATACAACATACGAGTAGCGCACAAACCGATCACAACTTTACGACATGTACTGACTAACGTTAAGGACAGAGAATAACCGCACGAAAGACAAGGTGCAGTTTACAAAATTAATTGCTCCGACTGCCAAGCCACTTATATAGGTGAGACTAGCAGAAACTTAAATATACGACTAATAGAACACAAACGAGCGACAAAAAACGGAGACAAAACCAACCACATTGCCGAACACCACCGACAAACCAAACACAACATTGACTGGGAATCGGCAAAATGCATTACGTACAGCACCAACTACAAACAGCGACTCACACTAGAAAGCTGGTATACGAACTTAGAACAAAATCCATTAAACCGATCACAACAATTACCGGGACCTTACAAACGACTAATTCACAAAGTCAAACGTGCGAGCAGCCAATAGACTTACACTTCGACAAACTGATAATTAACGCCTACACAACCACACCCATTGCTTCTCGCCAAATATCACACCTCCATGACTAATACGACCGCCCACTTATCACGCACGAGCCAGATACAAATACAGGCGAACCTGACATTTACTCTCCTTTTGACTCTGAAGATGACCGCCGCTAAGGCTGTCGAAACGTCAGTCACTTCAACCAACAGTCTTTCTCAAGACTACACTAACCTGGACGATCAACTTCCTCAAACATGTCACGATTCTCCCAGGTTCAAACCATTTACTTTAGTATGTCAGATCTTGCATGAACCAACCAGTGCTCTTTTCTGGATTTTGAATGATTTCATTATATTCCCCTTGTTATATCTTCATGCACTTCATCCAAGTTTTTGAGCCAAAAGTTTGGCACTCTATCTATACTTGGTGATTTCCAGTTACAAACCTTCTTCAGTGAAATGCTTATGTCTTCTTTCTCTAGGTCTTTCTATTCTTGCGTTGGTTGATTTTTATTATTTCCTCCTGCTGTTTGATCCATTCGGCTGTCTCATTATGCTGCTTTTCGTCCTCCCATATCTTGCTCCAGAAACTTCTATCTCTTCAAGCATAGGTGGTTCCTCAACATTGATCTATTTTTTCCTAGGTCTCTATAGAGCTTCTTGGTATTTTCCTTAGAGAGCTTATTCTGTCTGAATTGTTTCCCCTTTTCTCATACTTTCCGATTCTCTGTGCTTTAGCTTGAATTTGCTGTTTCAACTTTTCTCTTACTTCAGGTAGATCTTCCATCTTCTTGATGTTATATCTTGTCTTTATTTTCCTTTGTTTTCTCTGATTAACTTCTGATTTATTTTCAATTTCAGTTAGGATTGGCAAGTCACTCCTCTTGCTTTGTATATCTTTTTCTAAATTTTCTTTTCATCTAGGTTTCCTTCTTTTCTTCTGTGTCTTTTTTCTTAATTTGACTCCTTTACTTCTATTAATAACTAAAGCTATTGCATATATAAGCTCTTTAATTGCTGTAATTGCTCGTTAATTGCAGCTTTCTTTAATGTCTGCGATCACTTTGTTACCAAGTCTGATTAGTTGCTTTACTTTTTTACTTTTGTTGATCTTAGAGAGTGGATCTCTATCTTTTATGTCTTGATGTTTAACCTCTTCCCATTTTCTTTTATCATTTCATATTCTTTATTCTCTTGTTCATCCTGTATTTTGTCCGTTGATGTATTATCTTGGTTTACTGGCATTTCATACTCAGTTTCAGGATTTTCAAATTGCTCATTTTGCTCACTATTCTCCATATTTACGTATACACTATCTTCTACATTCTTCCTGATGGTATTCAACTCAACATCTGTCAATTTCTTATTTTTTATTATGTCTCTTTTAACGTTTGCTAGTTTGTTAGGATCCATATTCGGTTATGCTGTGGGGTTTTCTGCTCTCCATGTGGTATACCTTTGCTTAGTGTTGCTTTCTTGTGATGGTGTTAGTTGTGCCCTAAAAAAAGCCTCCATTACTTGCTTGCATTGGCGTATCGAGCAGAAGTTCCACTGGGGGCGAATTCCCCAAATGCCGCCTCCCGGAATATTTCGTGGCCCTTGGGCGTGGCTTCCTAAAAACATTTCGGAACATATTCGCAAAAACGAGGACAAAAATTTGCTATTTGATTGCTACAACATACTTTTGATTGTTACACGACCTATAATGTCGTATTATTGACGTCTTTTAAGAGGTATCAGGCAAAAGCTAAACGCCAAAATCGGAAAATTATTATCATAGTTGTAACTTGTAAACAGGAAGCTCCTTTGCGATTCAAACATGAAACCCTAAGTGCCACTCCAACCTAAAAGTGCCGCCCGCCAAAAATGTGCCGCCTGGGGCAACCGCTCCCTTCGTCCCCCCCCCCCCCCCCCCCTTTCTCGCTACGCCACTGCTTGTTTGTACTCTTCCCTTGTCCATTTGGTTCTTTTTTTCTTTATTTCTGTTTGATTGTACATCCTGGGGTCCAGTTTGAGGAGTTTCTTCGTTTTGGTAACTCACAGGTGTTTGGGGGTGGGTAGAGTTGATTGCAGATGTACATTTTTCGATCCCAGCCTGGTTCCCCACTGAGGTAGGTGCTCCTTGGTAGACCGCGCGACGACCGATGCGGTATGAATTTCTATTAAATTGACTCATCATTGTTGATTTGCCGTATCCCTGGCAAGGAGGCTTCGGGTTACTAGTACTTGCTCAAGGTACTACCCTGAGACTCATGGTGAGCGGGAGCGTCTTACTCTTCCCGTTGCAGGCTGCAGTTCCAACTGGTCCTGGCCATTGCCCATATATTATTGTTATTATTACAACTCACACACCACCCAACTAAGGACAGTGGAAGGGGTCTCAGCCTTCTACGGGCTCCCAGCATCCCGCCAGGTAAAGCCGCAACAGACATTGCACATTTCAGAGAACTTGTGGGGAAAGGAAATTTTATCATTAATATGGATCTAAAGAAACACCCACAGGGCCAGCCCTTACTTGCCCAACTTATCCAGTCAGGAGTAAGGGATGTACAGCCCTTTAAAGTCCCTGAAAATACTCCCTAATGCGTATATCCAGTTTGACCTTAACAGTACACTCTTGCACTTCCAACCAGCTAAGGTCAGTTTAGGCGTGACACTGCAAGGGTTAAGTCTGAATATTGTTTTATTCTTAGACTAGTGCAAATCTGTTTCAGCATTTAAGGCTGGTTCATCTTCAGCCAATTAAGGTCAGGGGCATCAGCCTGCAGTACAGATTTTCTTCTAGTCCTTGGGCTGACAGGGCAGGTTTGCCAACACCTAAAAGGTAGTGTACTTGCAAGTGCCAGCCAATTAAGGCAAGCTGAGGCTTTCGGCTACCTGTCTACCCAGCTGGCAAGGCATGGACGCCACTCCCGAGGTCATCTCATCAAAGCCTGCTTATTTTATAGAGGTCAATGGTTCCGAATCAATGTCCCAACCAAGGTTGACGAGCCTTTACTGCCCGAGAGTTGTAATCAGAGTGATCCTTCTCCTAGGTGGACAACTAACCAAAGCTGACGAGTTCCACCTGCCCGAAGCGTCTGGTTTTTAGGCTCCAGATATTTGCCTTTGGCCCCTTCTCCTGTCAGTTCCAAACGGTTCCTGCCACGTGAAGGCCAGGAGCTGGGCTTTGTTGTCTGAAGCTTTTAGAGACGCTCGCTATTAGGGTATTTTATAGAAATTAGAGAGCTTATCCTCTCAGTCCACCTTAGCGTAGACAACTTTAGGAACCTTATTATCATTATTATTATTATAATTATTACAACTCGCACACCACCCAACTAAGGACAGTGGAAGGGGTCTATTATTGTTATCATTATTATTATTATCATTATTATTATTATCATTATTATTATTATCATTATTATTATTATTGATATTATTGTTGTTGTTGTTGTTGTTATTATTGTTATTGTTAGTATTATTATTATTATTACTATTGAAGAAAATGTAATTTTTTATTATGGTAACTTTTACATTTATCATATTAACCTGATAAAAGGTCCAAAGTTCGACTGACTTTAGGCGCCTAGAAATATTTTCTAAGGATTTGAGTTTGAACAGCGTACGAATATTGCTTTTTATGGAATGTTAAATCGCAATAGGATGAATTAATGTTGTGAAACGTAAAGCAATTCAAAACATCAAGAAAGAAACAAAAAGTTCAACTTGGAAAAAAATTGTTATTTAGTTTATCTCTTTTTGATGGCCATATCAAGAGACTAAGAAATGCTTTTTAACCATAATAACCTTTATTCAGAACACCCGTAGGTTCCAAAGTGAAACGACAGTAGCTGACCATATTGAACTTGTAAAGTTTGAAGGAAATTTTATTTGCCATACTTGAGGATCAAATTCGTAATTTTTACTTACAAACTAAAAAAGACGTTAAGACAAATTAAAAATTTCCGAAAAGTCGTACTTACATTCTTCTTTTTCATCTGACACAGAGGTAGTGGAAGCATTTAGGAAAGAAACGATTACAAGTGAAAGTTCAGGTAAACGTAGCTTTTTATTACACATTTTTAATTTTAACAAACTTTTTAACTGTCGAACATGTACCCGCAAAACGACGAACTGTATTACATTGGCTTCCTGCGTGTCGGTGGAGTTTTTGGGTACACTGACAAGTTTTGGCTGAATAATTGCAAAGCTAGTCTTGAGGAAAATGAATAAGAACTACAGGTAATTTTTTTCAGTTTAAAAGATCTCTAATAAGAAATTAACGTAAAACAGTGATATTGCTTTACACATAATGACTGTTGTAAAAAAACAAATGAATTTGTGAATGATAGGCAATCATTTAAACATTCGTGAAACAATTCGAAAAGACAAGCAATCAACGAGAACCCTGAAATGGAAGAAAGAAAATGGCGCGAAAAATTATGAAGGAACGAACCAAACTCATTTAATAATTATATCTTTTTTTTAACCCTTCCCGTTTCCTACCCGACTTTTTAATTTTGCTCTGGCTAACGCCAGACAGTTTTGCTCGTCAAGGAGAGATGTCTAAGACAGGAAAGGTTAAACCCGTTCTTTTTGCGGTATGTGAAACGATTTTTAACATTTGATTATTTTTCTTCAACATTCTTGCCTGGAAGAGAGGGACGTTGTCAAGGCAAACAAAGTTTCAAGGGTTAAAGGACTCCTTGAGCTCTTACGTTCTGTATTTGTGCTTGCTAACTGTTCAAAGATTTGAAGGAATTGTTCGTTAATACTTTTTGTAACATTGTAGCAACCGTGCGACCGACAAAGCGTTTTGAAGATCTTCCAGAACTAAGCGTTGCAGTTCCGGAGCTGAAAGACTTACAGGTACCCAACAAATCCCGGGAAGATATTCAGCTCCCTGCAGATGTCCTGTTGTTGACTGTGGACGACGAGAAATTCCTGAGTTGCTATTCGTACCTCAATAATGGCTTCAGGAGCCCCATCAAAGATCTCGGGAAGGTATACTTTGGACAAATTGGTGATGGCGTGAGGAAAGTGAAAACATGTTTGGTTAGATGTGGTCGTGGCTCCACTCAAGCCAGTGGCTTGCAGAATGTTGCGAGAACTGCTATTGAAATTTTGAAACCGAAAGTTGTGTTTGGTGTAGGGTGTTGTGGCGGGCTGAAGAAAGAGAAGACAAAGGTCGGAGATGTGGTCATATCTGCAAAACTTACCACATGTGCAGAAAAGAAAAGCGCCAACGATCGACCACAGTGGCGTGGCAACATATTGAATGTAAGTAAGAATATTGGAGGTCTTATCGGATACGCTGCCGACGGTTGGAGAGCACCATTGAATGATCCAGATTCCCGTGAAGTGAAGGTCCATCGCGATGCAGCAATTTTAACTGGTCTAGAGCTAGAGAATTGCCCTAGAGAAAGTGAAAAACTTCTTAAAATGTTTCCTGAAGCTACTGCAATCGAACCTGAAGGGCAAGGTGAGGAGATATGAGCAAGTCCAGCATTTTAGCAGTGCGTGCATGAGGTTGAATAAGACAGCGATAATTACCAACGCCGAGGTTTGTGTAATCTGCCAAAGTTGAAGGCAGAGGTGCATCACACAAACTGATCCTTTGGTATTTCTTGCTGTCATAGGAAAACTAAAGTAGTTTATTGGTTTATCATATGCAGTTAATAACGTACAGGGAGTGAGCAAAAAAAAGTGGACATCCCAAATAATTATGGTTAACGTAACATAATCATCACAAGATGAACAGACGTGGTTAAGAATGATCGTTTTAGGGTGCATGCGTCTAAGTAATTTCAAATATCATCTCAAATCTTAATTTTAATAACCGATTTTTGAAATTCGCAAACGTTACGCAGTTTTTAATTATATTACAGTTTACAAATTCCTGGTACATCTCTGATGTGCTTCATTTTGACTCTAATGAATTTGTTCGCACAATCGCCAATAAAGTTTATTTACAAACTACTACAGGCAGCAACAGTAATTCAAGTACATGCCTACTGTATGTACCGTTCAATACCTAGCTGGCACTCTCTTCAATTTGATCACAGCTTTGCATAAACAAGGCATGCTTTCAATAAACTGATGCAAGTATTCTTTGGTGATTGTTTGTAATCCATTTTTGATTACTGTAAAAAGTTCGTTTTCATTTTCCAACTTTTGATCTTTTGTTAATCACTGCAACTCAGCCCATAAATTCTCAATGGGATTTAGGAAAACCCATCTTCATTCATCAATATTCTCACTAATGTGCTTACGAGCAGATGATAATAGCGGTAAACGATTTTTCTCACTCCCAAATGGTTTCTCAGATTTTTTCTCCATTTGAATTCTCTCTTTCAAGAGGTGATTTGTATATCTTCTAGTTTATTAGAAGATTTATAGAAGATTTATATATCTTCTAGTTTATCAGCTAGCTAATGTTTGGTTGAGGTGCCTGATTTGGACGTTTTAATAATTAAACGGTCGCTTCGATTAGTAGTTTCCATCCAGAACCTGGATCATGACTGCAATCTCCACTCAATTTACCTTAATGCAAAGTTCTTTTATTGGGTTTTTCTTCCCAGAGCAGGTTGATGTGAATTTTTTTTGAAACTGTACATGTGGTAACTCCAGCTTAAAGCAATCCAAGAATTTCATGATTCCTTCTAATTTTCATCTCAGATTTCTCGATGCCAACTTTTTTAAGTCCCTTACTAGCCACATCACTTTCACATAAAACCCCAACGAAAACGTTCAAAATTGCACATGTAACTGGTTTTTTAGCTAATAATGTTTTGTACTTAAGTTATCAACAAAATATTTTAGGATGCGCAATATTTTTTAAACAATTTTATGGACAAGTTCGTATCATCCAATTTGTAAGAAATAGGAGAAAATGCACTATGTTTAGCAGAAGACATTATCATAAAAAGTATTAAGAATTGACGTGTGTTCCATGCCAGCACTTAAAATTAGTATGTCAAAAGCTTTTTAATCAGATCTCCATGAAAGCTTTTAAAAAATATAAGGTTTTCTTTCATTTCTGTTCTTCCAGTGACAGTTATATCAAATTGACTATATTTTTGACGATGGTCACTTTTTTTTGAACACCCCCTGTATGTTGGGTCAAAAAAAGGATGAGATCGCACCCCCGACCACCCTGGGGTATGTCTGTGACTGTATGTTTGTAACGATAAGGTTCAGAGTTCAAAAACACGCAGTTATTCAATCCTCAGTAACTTTAACAGCTGCTGTGCAGAATGAAAATGACTGCCTTTAGACGACGCCGCCGTGAGCCACTAATGAGCCTGAGGTAAAAAGTGTTGTGGGCTCATCCTTACTCCGCGCACGCTCCGTTCCTATTTTGCCTCTGTGCAAAGGTAATCTGGACTCATTTTTGGGTCGGTTCTAAACCGCGTACAATCAAAGTCCCTTAAATGTTCCAGGCCACTAAAATATTTACCCGCCAACCGCGCACTCTCGGCAATACAATCTTAAGAAATGACGTAGTTCCTACATGTATAAAAACCAGTGTATATGGATATGACGTAAGGAATTCGCGCCATGTGGTTGTAGGTTTCTGTCTATAGCAAACCAAGCTAAGGTGACATCAAAATTGAATGTCAGCTTTCCGGATGTGTTTTTGACAATTTACTTCGCTTATTTAATGGTTGGTTCAAGTGCCATCAATAACGGTAATAACGCAACGTGAACGCAAACTTGGTTCCCGCACTGATTTTTTTTGTTTACAGGAATCGAATGGGGTGAAGTAGTACAATTTGTCGGCGATATACAGTTAGAAAGAAACTGTATCAGTTGTTCCTTTTGGTCTGTACTGGTACCACTTATACATTTTCAGACATCACAAAATAAGCCAAGCTGCTGAAGCAAATGGGTGAAAGAATGCGAATAAAAGGAAAGACTATTTCGGAGACGGGGAAATGTTCACAGGCACAGCGAGTTATATGCTGTTTTCCTCCACGGGTGGGTTAACTCAGCAAGAATAGTCTTGCTCTTGATACCTTAGTCATGTCTCAACAACCACGTGCTCTTGTTTCAGGGGTATATGCTGCAGCTTTTGAACGTGAAGTAGAATGGGTTGTCATTAAAGGAATCTCTCATAATGCTGATGGTAGTGAACCAGAAACTAAAGAGCGGAAACGTTTCTCAAGTGTTATGGCAGCGTCAGTTGTTAAGAATATCTTGAAAGAGCCAGATATTCTAAATGACTGGCCCCACTATCAAGGGCTGAACTCGTATCAGCTTGAAGCAGGTAAATTAATTGTTGAGTATCATTAATTTCTTGAACAGCCACTCTGGAAAAGATTAAATGACGCTTATTGACTTGGATGTTAGATGATCTTCATATTTTTGTTATGTCAGTAATTGCTGCTTGATACTGTTACAGCTCAAGCTGCATTTGTTGAGCTATCAACCCTCAGTAAAGCTCTGAGATTCAGGCCGGAATCGAGCCCGTGACCCTCTGAATGCTGACCAGTTACTCTAAACATCAAGCCATTAAAACTCAATCGACTCGTCCCAGGTTTAAACACCGCAACCTCGCTCTGCCACCTCAGTTTCAGTTGCGCAATCACTGACCAATATACAATGTACTTGTATAGATCAGTGGGCTCATTGGTTTGGCTACCATTCAGAAGGTTGCAGGTTGGAGTATGTATGTTGTTCAGAGTTTTACTGATAATGGAAAGATGAACACAACTTGAACAGGAGGAAATGACAACAACAACAACAACAACAACAACAACAACATCAAAATCTTTGTATTATATGAGACTACGGCAAAGTCATTTCGGTTCTACTCTGTTCCATTTTCTACTATATCAATTATTATATTAAAGTATTGATGGACATTTTTAGCTGTTCATTGCTTTGCGGTTAGTACATAGTCATTGTGATAAACTGTTTGGCTGAATTCACATGAGATTATTTGAACATTTTCGTGACTTTTTCTTTGGTTCCTTTCTTTTAGACAAGAGCAGGTTTTTGCTATGGGCTTTACTGATGGGATTTGTTATATTAATCATTTGTGTTGTACTTAAACTCTTCATCTGAATAAACATAGCATGCTTGCTGGAGCTATTTTGATGTTAAACTGCTCTCTGAATGCAGATTAGGAAGGAGGAAATAACAAACTTTAGAAGGTAAGATACGACCTCATGTTATCTGAAACCGTAAATGGTCTATACATTGAAAGGTAAAATACAATATAAAAGTTCTTATACAAACATTTTCGAACATAAAGTTTATCATCAGGTTGAGCCTGGGAATACAATTTGGTGGTTTTATACTGTGTACAAGTACACACGAGTGCATTGTTTAAAATCACAAGTTTGTATTCCGAGGTTCAACTTGATGTTGAACTTTATGTTCCAAGACGTTTGTACATAAACGTTTATCTTGTATTTTACTATTTAATGCATTTTAAATAATTTGGCGAAGATGTCTAAATGGTCTATATTTTGAAATTTGTAAGAAAAAGGAACTGTCGTTTTCAACAGATATGTGCGAAAGCTACGCTATTGTCTTAAGCCAATAGTTGTTGAAAGATACCAAAACTATATTTGGTATCTTTACGTGCGCGAATCCTTGTGGATAAGAAAAGATTAGGAAAATTTCGTAATTTTCACGTACCTGATTTACCTGAAGGGCAATAGGAGAGTAATACATTTGGTGTAAAGTGCTCTATACAGCGTCAGCCGTTCTCCTTGAAAAACTAGAAACCTATAAATATTCAGTAGATTCAGTCTTTTAGATGTGCACTCTCCATTTGCTGATTTCCACGACCTTTGTGGACTTGATCGCACGCCAGTCTTTGTCATCTCCACGTTCCGCTAAGTTTCATATCTAACTTACAGCTCTCCGCAGAATGAAACTACGATGTAAGAATGATTTACTAGATGTAAAAAGGGAACCAAGATGGAGTGCAAAAAGGTATGGAAGAACCCGGTAAAGAAGTCTACGGCGATCTACCAGGAAATATCACTGACAAAGAGTTCCTATGCTACAAGGCCGCACAGCATGGTTTGTTCATATATCCTAATTTCAAAAATTTTTCATTAACTTCTATTTTCTATAGGGAGGATCCAAGAAGCCAGCCATTATTAGAATAAGAGTTAGCGTTAGAGGTAGTGCTTGAATTAGACTTAAGATTGAATCAAGGTTAGGTTTTTTGGTGTACTAATGTAATGTAGCATTGTTGTTTTTTCCTTTAAACATCTATGTTTCTTTATTCAGTTGCTTTGTTACTAGGGAACATTTTGGAATGGCCCTCCGGTCTACCCTTTTGACAACTAATGACAGCAATGAACCTGGTTTAACTTCAGGTTTAGCCAACGCCTGATGATGAAGAGACCGTGATAAAGTCAACTAGAACATGCAACGAAGGTGACAGCAAACGAAACAAACAGATTCAACAACCCTGGGACATCTAATGTCAGCAAACGAGCCAGGCAGACCAAACTAGCAGCAGAGAATACAAGGACGGCCATCAAGCTTTTCCGACCAGCAATTGCCATTAGATGAGTGACCACACTTTAGCCATCCAAATACAACAATTGGAAAAGAATAAAGTTATAGCAGTCCAAGCCATACAAACAAAACAAAAGCCAGAGAATGAATTGACAGCAAAGAAGCCATTCAGACCAACAGGTAACCAGTGGCGTAACGGAGCTAGTGGGGGCCCTTAGGAGAATTTTGCTCGGGGGCCTCCGACCCCCCTCAGCTTAGACATACATTTTAAGACTTCAATGGACTGCTAGAGGTTATAGAGTCTGAAATCTGAATCAGATAAAAAGATATTACATTTGCAACTGAACCTTCACAATACACATGAAATCATCTATTTGATGAAAGATAAGGAAAATGGAAAACAATAACGTGTAGATATCAACACCAACGTGGCATGTGCAAGATCTAGTAAATGTACAGAGATAATTCTTATGGTCATGCTGAACCAAAATAATGAATTACTATACAACAGAGCTACAAACAGAAATGCTATTTTTACAAAGTAGGCTGGTAGCAATGAAAAAATACAACGCCAATTCTATTTCTTTTGAATTATGACATTTAAAATGAACAGGACAAAGTATTTAAGCTACATTTATGTCCACGCGAGACTGCATGACACAGTGTCCACTGTCTGAGAATATGTCCAATAGGCAATATAATAAAACCCAACATTTAAACTTTACAATTACAAGCCAAACTGTTTGCACCTACGTGCATTGAGACTTGCAAAACTGTTAATCAATTCCTTCTTATCAATTGATCTGGCCTTAGCTTTTCAATAGACAGAATAGCCAAGTGATCTAGTCTCTCTTGGCTCATTGTTGATCTAAGGTATGTCTTAATGAGCTTTAGTTTGGAAAAAGACCGCTCTGCCGATGCCACAGTTGCCGGGATTGAAACGAAGAGAAGGAGTAGCTTGTACGCCATTGGAAACGACGAAGTGACGCGATTTTCAAGCATCAATTTTATCACATCCAAGACACAGTCTTTTTCTTCAATTTCTTTTCTAAATTCGTTAACAAACGATCTGAGCTCTGATTCCAAGTCTTCGGTAAAATCAGTTAGATACTGACTCAGTATTGCCGATGAAGCTCTTAAAAGGTCTTCCTGAGTAGCCTTTACCATACGTTTGGGAAATAAAATGTCAAACGTGGACGTTGCCATGTCTTGACCCTCAAATCTTTGCCGCAGTTGCATTAAAGCTGTATCTACTGTTTTATAAAAGACATTCACTTTAAATGCTTGTTCAGGATTATCTATATTTTCGTCATCACACAATTCATCCAAAAACCTCTTGACCTTTCTTTTTCTCTTTTGTTTAAAATGGAGGGCAGCATCCCATGATATGGCCAATGCAGAAGCCGTTAGCACCACAGAGTCCCAAGAGTCCCGTAGAATTCTTAGTTCTGAAAGAGAGCAGCTTAAGAGCCTTGCAACAACTGAGAGATCAACTTTAGGAGACTGCATTTTACGTGAAGTGGAGTTTATTGCGTGGAGAGTTCGTTCCCAAATAACGATAAATAATACAAATTCATAACTGCCTAATTTTTCGTTAAGACATCTAGCCTTGTCCCTTTCTTTTTTATTTGTCAATGTTAAAGACAGTCGCGTTAAAATCTTCATAATGTCCCGATATCTGTCGCGGACGGCACGAACTGCATCTATTCGCGAAGACCACCTTGTCACACATAATTTCTTCAAAGTGAGAGATCCGCGAGCAGCATGTATTCAAAGTTCTTCCCACCTATTCAACTATGATCCAAAGAAATTAAATACCTCACGCAATAGCCCAAAGAAACGTTCATTCTCCTGTATTGAGCTAACCGCATCATTTATTACTAAATTCAAGTTGTGACAATCACAGTGTACGAATGGAACCGGAGATTGGGCCATCTCTTTAATTGAACTTTGCACACCAGTGTGAATCCCGCTCATTACACTAGCTCCATCATACCCTTGACCTGTTAACTTACAAAAAGACAAACCAAGTCCTTCAAGAACTCCTTCGCAGTAGAAGCTATACCCTCTGCCTTTGCATCATTTAATTTAACAAAACCCATGAAATTCTCAACCACCCTACAGTCTTCACCCTCAACCTGTACCCACCAAACGACAACGCTCAGTTGGTCCACGCGTGAGATATCACTAGTCGAATCCAAAATAACAGACCAAAATGGTGCATCGTTGATCTTTTTGACAAGTGATGACGTTACCGCATTTGCAAGAAGACTAATTAGCTCATTTTGAATTTTGGCACTGAGGTATTTAGTAGCTTTAGCGGGAAGCGAAATAACTTCGGAAAGGACTTCATCATATTGTGCAACCAATGCAACCGATGCCAGAAAGTTGCCACCTTCACATATTCCGTCAGACACGGCTTCTCGGTGCCCCCTGAAAGCTAAACTTAACGATGCCGAAGTCAAGATGATTGACAGGATTCGTTCCAGGACTTTGACCCAAAACAGTGAATTCCGGTGTATTTCATTCTCGTTTTCTTCATCAAGAACTTTTCCAGATTTCCACCTTAGACAGACAGCGGATGTTTCTATGTGCAAAACTGACTTTTCGTGCCGATTGATCTTGGCAGACATATTATGAATAGAACCCGATACGCCGTTTATCCAAGCCTTTTGACTCTCGTAATTGTTGTTCGAAAGATCAGCAAATAGCCAACAAACCTCATAGTATGGTTTTTTCAGTTCGTTGGAATAACAAAGCCAGCCTCTTGGAACTGAAATATTATCGACAAATTTGTTGTAATACCTGGCATGGAAATTAGTGACCAATGTTCCTGCTTCATCTCTGTATTCAAAAGGGCCAGATGGTCTACATAGTCCATGGTTTAAAATCTCCATTTTTAAAGAAGCGTCGTTGATTGTCTCGCAAAAGTGGCCGCGGTCTGCTCGATAACGTCTCGACGAATCAAAATCAAACTGAGATCTTTCACTAACAGAATTCAATCTTGAAGATGGATCACTTGAATGGCTGATAGCGACACCATTTTCTAGTACTGGTGCAGTGACAATGTTCTTTATGTTAAATGGCGCAATACTCTCTTCTTTTTCTGCTGCTTCATTCTCTTTACTCCGTCTATTATTTTCAGATATTTCAGGATTTTGCTTCCCATAATCTTCATTGCCATCACTGTCACTCGAGAAGGCAGGACAATCACCTTGAAGCCGAGTATCACCTTGACAAATCGTTAATTCATCTTTTTTCTCGGTCTGAAGAAAAGACGATATGTTTCTCGTACTTCATGTAGCAACTTCGATCCTACGATTTTCCTCTGCTCTTTTAAATGCACCAGAATTATACTCTCGTTTTAAATTTGAGGCCATAAATTAGTGTAGGAAATAACACGGTTCGAGAAGAATTAATGAAAAATGGCACGCGTGTTTCGCTAAATATTTGCTTTACCGTCTGTAAAAGCTCGAGAAACATCAGCACTGACGTCAGTAACTAAATACCACTAGTAAAAAAATGAAAAGTTAATTTCGATGTCATTAGCCAATCATAAATAAGTAAAATTGATTGAAATTGTATTAACAGCGAAATTACCATAACCAAACTGACGTCCTAGCGAAACAAACGTCCGCCGAACGTTGTGACCATCGTGTTATTCGAACATAAAGTAGCCCTCAAAGACCGCTGACCAGAGTTCGGCCGGCGAATTGGCGCCTGAGATACACTTATGTGATATACCGCATTATTTGAAATGGCAGCAACAACAGAAGAAATACGAATATTATTGTGAATAAAATGTTAGTGAAAATTACTCCCCTGGTTTATCGTGTGATAGGAATCATAGGATATCATTTCTTCTAATTAATTTAAACTTTTAAAGTCATGACGTCATCATAGATTCATCGGGGGCCCCTTTGAGGTCGGGGGCCCTTAGGAGTTGCTCTAACCCTGACCTTAGTCCGTTACGCCACTGCAGGTAACAGAAAATCAAGTGACAGAAATCCAGCTAGCCAGACCCAATCAGTAACAGAGAATAGAGCGACAAACAGTGGAATCACCTGGACCAACAATTGCCAGGAGATGCAATGACAGCAATCGAGTTACCCAAACTTAACAACTGGTTGAGAATAAAGTGGCAGCACACATGCCCACCTGGTCCCACAAATGCCAGAGAATATACAGACAGCTTTGGAGCCATTCAGACCTAATGCTTGAGATCGAATGACAGCAATCCATCCATCCGAGCCAATGTTGTGACTGCAACAGTTTACCCAGACCCAATAAGAACCAGGAGATTTTATAACAGCGATCAAACCATCGAGACCCACCAAATGCCAGATAGTGGAATGGCCGTTATCAGATACCAAGAGTCAACAAATAGCAGGATATGTAGTGATAGTTTTCGGTGTTTTAGAGGTTATGCATAATATAATGATTGAAACCGATGCCTCGGAAATACGTTATAATATATTTTTATCTAGCAGTGTTCAATAATATAATATACAGTGCCTGATAGCATTAAGATGTGTAAATACACAGGGACATTTTCAATAAATGTGAACGTATTTTTCAAGGGAGTTGATCATTTTGTCTTGTTAAATTTGGTAAATACGATAACGTCAGCGCTGTAGATCACGTTTGTTTCCGTAATGATGAGAAAAACTGTCCAGAGATTTAATTTTCGTATTTGCTGTAATTCATGTTCATGGTGAAGAGATTCGTAAGCGAGAGAGTTCTAGAATGTTTCCCACAGTCCTCATTTTGGAATGTCGCAAGCTTTGAAACAAACAAGGTATTAGAAGAATGTTGAGTTTAAGAGGGTGTGATATTCTGGAGAACGTGTCATTGGTGCATAGAACATATCTCCAATATGTAGATATATGTACAACAACTTTGTTTCAAACATATCACGTTTGACAATGACCAAAATAAAGTCGAAACACCACCGTGATCATTCTCGTCTTGTTTTATAACTCAGTTATTGAGCTTACGAGATGTTCGTCCGATGTTTCTTGCTCCAGTATATTATTTCTTTGGTCTTCTATTAGTATTTATATCAAGTTAAGCTTATATTTCATGATAAGTCAAAGTTCCCACAGTTGAAAAAGGTACTTGGCTGTCGCACAGTGCGTTTCCTTCGTATACCAGGAGGATTTACCCTAATTTATGTTCATACTTCATCAACAAATCAAACTTCCCACAAACCTACAAGGATTCTCCTATCTCGCGAAAGCTTTTGTGTGTCCTACTTTGAGCGTGTGTACCAATTTATGCGTGTATTGAAGTGGAGAGGAATAGTTTCAGTACATTACCTCCGAAACAGAAAGATGATCCAAAAAACTTGGGTGAACGACAGATAAGTGGCTGAAAGTAATGATCACTACGGGCAGTGAAGCGAGGTTATGTGCTGTAGATGACTAATGACGTTCAAGACGAAGTTACTAGAACTGAGAATATGTGTAATGTTTTCGTGTCTTGCTGTTTTCCAGCAATAGTTGCGTTTGTCAAGTATTATTGTGTCCATAAAATGGCCCACCATGGCGTATTAAGCTTGGAGTCAGATTTGGAATATTTGCTTTAGACTACTGATAAGTTTCTACTAGTAACAAGTGGCATCTCATTTTAGTATAAAGATGCAGTTTTTGTTTCTTTTAAAATGACAGAATGGGCTGAAAATTAGTAAGTTAAGAATTCAGTGAATTAACTCTCCGGTTAGAGCTTTTCCATTGATTGGTGCAATACAGAAGTGCCGTTTCAGTGGAATGACCTGAGCGAAAGCCGGATTGTTGTTCACAATTTATATTATTGTTATTAATATGCAAGTTAATTTGCTCACAGATGAGTTTTTCTAGTATTTTGGCTGACGCTGGAATTACGGATATAGGTCGATAGTTTCCACATTCAGACTTATCTCTTTTATGAATTGGAGTTACTCTCGTAAGCTTGAGATACTCCGGGAAAATGCCAGTATCCAGTATTATTGGCTTCCTGAACAGAACATCCAATTCTGCTTGATGCTAAACCATTAACGTGGGACAAGTTAGAAGTTGATATGCTGACGTTTCCATCAAGTCGTCTTTGGAACGCCAATCCAGCCACTTTAAAGGCGCTGTTAGAAATCGAGGCAATCAATTCAACAACAAAAGGGCGCAGCCAAGTTAAACAAAGAACGTTGAATGAGCGCCAAGTCTGTCTCGTAGTTCAACAAATTTTTTTCCGGTTGGCGGGAACGTAATTCAAGATCTGCTTGTCAAGCGATGGTGTAAAACATGCATCAGATTCAGGATGGGAATATTGACCAATAATTTCATTTACCTGTTTAAATTTAAGGCGGCGTAGTAGGTTCTTTTCAAGGAACTGGCGTAAGGGCTCCAAAGGGGACCATCTTCAAAATGCTGTTTTCTCTAGGTCGAAGATGGATGAGTGGCCCTATCCGGGAATAACGCTTTTAGCGTTGTTCTCTACAGTCATCGACTGAGGGTCGGCTAAAAGTGGCAAAGAGCCTGCTAAAGTTGCCTTAATGGCAGTATCGATGGGATTTCTGGATGTGAGATCATCGATATCGGTCAGGTGAATTGACAGTTGGTCTTCTTCAACCTCTATGAAAGTACGGGACCTTTGCCCGCTTTTGTGCGAAAATTCATTTAATTTGGAATCAATATCCGTGACGCGAGTGGTCCAAACCACAAATTGTTTGTTCATAGTATCGATACTTTCCAAAATCTTGGTCATCGGGTCCTCTTTTGAGTTGAGGTAATTTTCGCATCTTCGTTTGTGTTTAAAGTAAATGGTTTGAACCTGGGAGAATCGTAACATGTTTGAGGAAGTCGATCGTCCAGGTTAGTGTAGTCTTGAGAAAGACTGTTGGTTGAAGTGACTGACGTTTCGACAGCCTTAGTCTTGACTCTGAAGATGACCGCCGCTAAGGCTGTCGAAACGTCAGTCACTTCAACCAAGTCTTTCTCAAGACTACACTAACCTGGACGATCAACTTCCTCGTTTGTGTTTGTTATTACGGTGAGGCGGTTTTTATAAAACCGAAAATTGAAAACCGTCTGAAAAAAACCGAGTGAACCGAATTTTTTTAGAACGCGTTCGAAACAACAGTTAAAAACATGCATGATGGCTAATGACGCTACCCGTACAAGACTTTAGCTTCAAAAACAAATATATTAATTATAAAAACAACGTGATTACGAAGTACGAACTAACGGGTGGTGACTAAAAAAGTGGACAAAATTGATAAGCCTGAAGTCAAAGCAACGATGCATATGACGACTACACTACAAACGCTTGTAATGTTCAACAATTTATTTCAATTTTCTCGAAATGTATCCACAGGAGTATTCTGGGTGATGTGTCAGCGGCTTTCCTTAACTTTGTCTTAACTGGTGACATTATATCCTGGACTACTTTCCAATCAAGCTCACGGGGACATTCGTTTATCCGCAAAAGGTGTCAACTTTTCAGCTTTTTGTCCACTTCCAACCTTCCTTTCTGTTGTATTCCTTTCTTGAAAGCTTTTGAGGATTTTATATAAACTGCTTCGAGCTATTCCTTGCTTTTTAAAATGGTTTACAGTACAAGCAACACCCATATCGCTATGGACTTGGTAAAAATTTACAACGAGATCTCTTCTCTGTTTAAACCTCCACCCATTCATCGTCGATGTAGTGCACTTCAGGTTTATGTTGTGTGAGCAATGCTTACTAGGGTAACAAGGCCTTCACCTCCAGGCCATTTGACCAACATCCCACCGTTTTAGTATGGAAAAAAATTCATGCGAACTTTGTCCACTTTTTTAGTCACCACCCGTTACGAAGAAATGTGCAGTATATACAGTAAGATAAGATTTACAATAAGATTTAAACATTTCATATTATTGTTTACAAGTATCGCATTTACTATTTACAAATAACACACAAGCCGACAAGCGTCTTATAAGTTCTCGGCCAGGAACACAAGCTTATCGACTCTCAGGCATCAGCTGTGCTCGTGCCGGAGTACTAACTTGTCATGCTTTACTAAAAAGTCTCTCCGACGGCGAACTGTTTGCTTGGATGGAAAGATATCTTCTTGCTAATTGGCACAGCAACGGTAGTCGTTTCGCGTTTAGCTTCCGCCATTGAAGAGGATCGTCATCTCCGTCAATAACTGGAAATGCAGAGATGTAGCTTTCGATTACTTTGGAGAGAAGATCACGCGGGGAGACAGCTGGCTACGTCCTTTCTGACTTCTTGAGGCTTGTTAACGCTCCAAGACTGAGTTTGGCTTTCTTCGGCACAGGCATAGGCAGGATATCTTCTTCAACAGGCAATTCTAGAAAAACAGCATTTTTCAAGAGCTCTTTCTTAACTTCATCAAGTTGTGATTGTTCAGTGTCCACCGACGCTCCTAAAAATTCAGTCTTATATCCTGGATCCAAAAAGGATGCAACATTCATCAAAAGCTCCATGGAAGGATCGACATAACGAGATTTTGACCTTCTCAGGACCTCCTTGATTGTTAAATCATCATCCTGACGGGCCAACTCTGTCTTTGACAGGCGGCGAAGGATTGGTTTCAGCGCGCTGATTTTGACGTACTTGCTCGCTGACATGATATCGGTAAATTCCTTGAGTGAACCAAGTGCTTTATCATTGAACTCCAAAACCTCCAAGTCTTCCCACTTTGGCGCCAACTACGACGTGTCCTTGTCGTTGCCAACAACCTCCCTTATGGCCTTCTTGTTGCCCAGTACTCGGCTTATCTTGTGCTTCGTTGAACCCCAGCGAACTGAGCACATCTAAAAACAGTGACACAACAGAGAGAATTAATCTATGGATTATGGAATTGTGTTAACTTAAAAAAATACATATTTAATTTTAAAGTAAAATAAAAACATATATAACACTGCAACAGTGTAATCACATCGTTTGAAATATCTGTCGTTGGTATATAAGCCATATTCTGTTTACTCACCGACATCAAATTCTTAAACTTTTGTTCCGGTTGCTCAGGAACTTGAGCGGTGGCAAGATCTCTTCTTCTCTTCCAGCTTGTTCCGAAAGCTGCCACAGTCTTCTTGCAAATACAGTCGCCGCCGCTTATAAGCAAGTCGCTTATATGCAAAAACCGTTTATATGCAAAGATTTTGGAAATCCAAAACCAAACCTTAAGAAAATTCCTTTTTTTAATCCGCTTATATGTAAATCGCTTATATGCAAAAGTCGGTTGTATGCAAAAGAAAAATTGAAAATTTCGCGCTAAAATCGCTTATATGCAAAGAAAAATTTTCAATGCATTGCTGCAAATCCTTCTTTCCTTTCAAAAGTATTTCAATGTTTCAATGATTGGAAACAGTAGAAAACCAAGATGCTTGCGCGGTTGCAAAACTTTACCGTGTACGAAGATGCGAGCAAATTTTCTAAGACGTTCGATTTGCTGGATGCTATGAATACGATTGTCGCCTGCTGGTCTGAGATAACCACAAAAACAATCGCAAACTGTTTCCGCCATGCAGGTATTGTGTCCAAATATGATGGCGATGAAGATTCGTGGGCGGAAGATGATGATATTCCGTTGGCTCAACTGTTGGGGGCTCCACGTGGTATGGACCAGCAAACTTTCGATGAAATTATATCTGCAGACAACTTTCTCGAAACAGCGCCACCAATTGATGAGAACTCAATAATCAACGAGTAACAAAGCATCCAGGAGAGTGACGACGAACCTGAACCAAAGCCCGTAATAACTCATGATCAATTTATTTCTAATTTAGCCGACATGAAGGACTATCTTTGTTTGCACGGCTTCAAAGACTGGAAATCATTCAACTCTCTTTCAAATATTTATACCGACGTGTGTTCAAATGTTGCAAAAAAGCAAACGTTAATTGTTATTTCCAAACCTAAGAACAGCTATCTTGTATATTTTAGTTTATTAATAAATACAATTTTTTTCTGGTTTTGGTATTTAATCTTTGGTCATTTTTCTATTATGCTAATGATTTTGCTGGATGCGCGTCCTGAGAACGAATCCGTTTATATGCAAAATCCGCTTATATGCAAAAATTGAGTTGGCAAAAAAGATTTGCATATAAGCGTCGGCGACTGTATCTAATGCACGATTAATCCTCGATTTGTTTTTATAACGGGTTCGTGATTGCGAGGTGGAGGTTATGACCAAAACACGGCACGTTTGTCCATCCGATGTCTCTACAAGCTTTCTTGATGTTCGCTCCATTATCAGTTGTTATGGCGATTTGTTTTTCAGCGTTCAGCTTCCAATGCACAGCATGTCGTTCATTGTCTCGCCCAGTTGTTCAGCGGTATGGTCTTCAGGCACAAATTTTGTTCCAAGGTTTCTCCATCGTAGATTCCAGTCAGACTGTCCAATGCAACGTGTACCCCATATAGGGCGTCAGGCCATGGGAAGACCACATATCAGCTGTCGGGGCAAAGAAATCTACGCTGTCAAGATCTTGCACAACTGCTTCTTTTGTCGCGTCGTACAGTTTTACAACTTTGTTTTTTGAAAACGTTGTCTTGTCTGGTTTCTTGTAACGCGGTTTTAGCACATTTAACAGTTTTTGAAATCCTGGCCGGCTAACTGCGTTAAAGGGAACGGTGTCTTTGCAGAGGAAGTAGGTCATGGCGTTTGTAATGTCTTCGTGGCGCTTGTTTCCAGGTGTCAATGGTGTGTTACTGGCGAACAGGTTCCTTACTGTAGGCTGCGTTTCGGATGAAACTGCGCTGCTATCGTTGGTCGGGCGACTCGCTCCTGCCTTTCGTCCTGGTGGAGTCATCGTGGCGTATTGGGTGGGATGGATCCTTCGAAGATGCTGCATCAAGTTTGATGTATTGCCTCCCTTGTTCTTCACGGGCCGCATGCAAATTTTACAAAATGCCGAATCCTCCGCTTTTTCAGGTTTCTTGAAGAAATTCCAAACAGCACACTGACGCATTTTGGCAGAGGAAGGTAACAATCAGTTTCGGTCAGTCTAAGAAAGTATTCCAACGACAAACATGTATGTTGTGAACGGTTACTTGTAGATCAAAGGCAAAGCAGAAAGTGCACCAGTTGGAATATATATGAGATATAAACATTGAAACTTAATTATTCATGTTACGCTCTAACTGTTCATGTTACGCAAATTGAAAACCAATAAATCAACCGGCTTAGATGGCATCAGTGCCCGACTTATTAAAGACTCGGCCGATGTTATCTCGAAGAGCCTTACGAGAATTTTCAACCTTTCTCTGACCACTTCTACATTTCCTTCGATTTGGAGATTTGTGAAAGTTAAACCTATCTTTAAATCTGGAAATCGTAGCGACGCGAATAACTACCGTCCAATCACAATCCTACCTGTTGTTAGCAAACTACTGGAGAAAGCTGTACATTGTCAACTAAATAAATTCCTTACGGAACAGAATCTCTTAACTTCAAAACAATTTGGATTTAGACCTAAGCTTTCCACAGGTACGGCCCTGGCTCAATTTACAGATACAGTGTTGGATAACATGGATAAAGGAAACCTAACGGGAGCAGTTTTCCTGGATATTTCAAAGGCCTTTGACACTGCAAGTCATGACATACTTATTCGTAAATTAGTGGGAATGAGTGTATCTAACTCGTCTGTTAATTGGTTTAAGTCCTATCTCTCGAACCGTATGCAAGCCACCGTTGTGAACGAAAGTCAATCAAATTTTGAGCCATTACAAGTTGGAGGGCCCCAAGGCAGTATTTTGGGGCCTCTACTTTTTCTTGTTTATATAAATGATATAACGAAGGTCTGTGAAAAGTGCAATGTTAAACTCTACGCCGATGATACCGCTCTATATTGTTCTGCTAAATCAGCTCAACAACTTCAAGACAATCTAAATTTAGACCTTTTCTATCTGTCGAAATGGTTCACCAGGAATCGATTAACACTCAACCCATCTAAATGTAAATTCATCATCTATGGTAGTCCTGCAAAGTTGGCTAAGCTAAATGATGTTGAACTCTGTATTAACAACTATACCCTGGATCGTGTAACATCTTACAAGTATCTTGGCGTTGTTTTGAGTCAATCACTAACATGGGCTGATCATATTGAAACGCTATCAAATAAAATTGCCCAGCGTATTGGCCTCATCAGGAGAATTAAACATTTATTACCTGTTCACGCTCGAATAACCCTAGCAAATTGCTTGGTAATTCCACTCTTCGACTACGCTGATTTTGTTTGGGGCGACAAAAACAATATAGTTTTAATGAACCAAATCCAAATAATACATAACTGTCTGGCTAAATCATTTTGGACTTACAGCCGAGATCCTCTGCTACCGAAGCTTTGCGATCCCTGAATTGGTATCCTTTGGTTGTCCGCAGAAAATTCCATCGATGTATTATGATGCACAAGTGCTTGAATGGGGGATTAGATTTTGACTTTAATTTTAAATATATCTCCGATGTACATAGCTATAATACAGGTAATAAACAGAACTTATATCTTCACAAAGCGAACAGAAATTACGGTAAACTTACTTTTACCTATCAGGGAGCTACGGATTGGAACATGCTCCCTCCAGAGATGCATAGTATTACTGATTTTAGAATTTTTAAACTGAAATTAAGAAAACTCTTATTCGTCTGACTTACATTTTAATACTGATTGTTTAAATTTTAGTGTTAATTTTAAAATTTAATATTGCATGCTGCATGTTCTTTTTGACGTAGTATATTCTCTGTATTTTAATCTAACTAGTTGTACATATTTTGTATTTTAATTCAGGGCCTCGCTGAAAATCACTATTCTGTGAGTCGGGCACCCTGACAAAATATTGTCTTAATAATAATAATAATAATAATAATAATAATAATAATAATGTTTTCGCAGAGGTCCGCCATCGTTTAAGCCAATCAAAATCCATCCTCATTTGATCAGCTTAGCCGTTCAAGCTAGTGCGAATCGAAGCCCTTCCGTTCTCACATCGCTGATCATACCTGGCGATAAACACACAGTATTTCAAAGGTGTTATCGAATTTCAGACAAAATTTCTTCAGTTTTTACGTTTGTAAACACAAACACTTGATTCTTTTTAACGAACCCGTGTAAGTATGGTATAAACTCTCTTTTAGTTTGTTCACGAAAGCATCATTTGAACCCGATTTTACTGAAATACCAATTTTTGTCCGTTTTTTTTTTTTCGGTTTTTTGGTTTTTCCGGCTTTTCACCTAAAGCAACATCGGTTTTATCGGTTTTCAAAAAACATCGATTTTTTCCGGTTTATTGATTAACCGCCTCACACTATTTATGGCGTTGAACAAGGTCGTCCGGTGTAGACATTTGTCTCGGCAACAATGAACGATGGCGTTTACGTGAAGATGTTTCTGACATGGTATGTAAACTAAACTTTGGAGGAAAAATGAACACGAAAAAATGTAAATAAATTACCTGTACTTGACTGAGTGTGTACTGTACACGTGACTATGAGTGAGCGCATAGCCGACGAGACAAAGTAGCGTGACATACTTATAGTGGACCGGGGTATCATGGGATCGACTTTTTTCAGTCTCCCCAGGTAGCTAAAGCGTTTAAGAGTGAGATAAGGCACGGAAAGGCAAGCCTTCACTCTGAAAACCTTTTAATTATTTGTTAACTCTGAAAACCTTTTAATTATTTGTTTCACATGTCAAAGTTCCTGTGTGAAAATTGGCCAAGAATTCTCTTTGGTGTACGCGAAGTTTTAAGCTTTTGCGTAAGATCTTAAGCTGTCCGCCACGAAACTAGGAGCAGGCCGCACACGTGCCACTGAAGTCCAAAACGAATTTTGAGCCATTCAGGATTGTCAAATGATTTGAAGGACTATAGTCTGAACGTACAAATATAAAATATTAAGTACCTGCAAGAGTCGATGTTGGCTGTCAATATGGACTGAAAGAAACAAAATGCCAAGTAATTGAAACTTTGAATTAGTGTAGTTAATATACATGTGCGTTGTTCTTGTAACATTAAACATTAATTACTCAACTGTTTAAGGTGAATTAGACACATTCAAGGCTCGTAGTTAATTGGACGCGCCACGCCAAGCCACAATCGCAAGGTGTGGGAATGAGCACTACATGATTTTAAGGAGTAAAATGTTTTCAAACGGCAAGTTAAAACCTGTTTGGCGTTACTTTAGTCCTAAACTAACTTATAAAAAACACAGTTCATGCTTTTTGTGCTCATTGGGTTTATGGATGCACCTGAGAAATTCGGGGACACGCAAAAAGCCATGCAGTAGATGCTCTCAGCTATCACCTCAGGCGCGACTCTTACGCTTTCTTCTAACCGTCATAACTAACCCCAAATGTCCAAAGCTAGAGATAGTTTCCATTTTAGTGAACATAGTAAGGTTACCTTTCACCACTTGAGTTGGTTATGTCAAACAATGAAGGTTCTATATTCAAAAACAATACATTGGTAAATTGGCAAACTTATTAAGGTAAAAACACAATTACCGGCGAAGCACTAGTAAAGTATACTCCAACTGATATTAAAATTAGTACAAATACATGTCTGATGTTCACAACAAAAACCTAGAATTAAAAAAACTGCAATGTTTTCACAATGTCAAAATGCTCCTGAAGTACATTGTCACTCATAAGTTTATTGTAAGTTTGAAAGCATTTAGCGAACTTGCAGTTTTTAATATCCCATTACCAGAATTTCACAGACAAATACAACTTGAATGAAATATTCTCAGTCCTAAATTATTCCTGCATTTTGGAGTAAACTAGACTGTACATGTAGGTCAACATCAGCGACTAAATCAGTGAGATTAACCAACTTCATTTCGGTAACATTTTCTAACTTAAAATCCTAACCTGAAGTATTTTCATCATTTCGAGGCTGATTGTGATCTAACGTCCATGTCTTTTTTCGAGATTTCATCAGGAATGTCTCTGAAAAGAGGATACTCTAAGTTTAGCAAACAAAAATTTATTGGTATATGATCGATGAACGTTCATCAAGCCCTAACCTCAGAAGTCCCAGACGGAGATCGAACCGCAACCTTACGATCACCGGTGAGACACTCTAACCATTGAGCTACCAAGATTCACAAGGCAAGCTAAGGTGCAAATTCGACATACGTGCTGCCAAAACGGAAGCCACGAAATGTCAATAATGATATGAATTGGTGATGTAACGATATATCGAACTATCGATAACTATCACAATAATTTTGTGAACTAACTACAGTTTCGATAGCTTCTGTAAATTTTTCTTCGACATAAAATAAAATTAAATTTGTCTTAATCACTGATTCGTTTACAGTCTGTATCTTAGCCTAAGATTTACCATATAACTCTAAATTTAGTGGCAATGGATGAACCAGGCGGAAGCGTGGTCTTGTTAGAAATATCAAAGCCCAGCATTAAAAATATTAAATTAAAAATACTATTCAATAACTCATGTCTATATTATTATGGGTTTATTCAAAATTATATGCTGGGCTTTGATATTCCTAACAAGACAACTCTAAATTTAGTTGTCAATTGTGCATTTCTTATATATCCCTCCATAGACAATTTTCAGACTTTACAACAGATATTTCGAGTCTACATCTCAATTCAAAGTCTTTTGTTTTAATTTATAGAAACTTTGAGACTTGATTACCCCTGAAAACTATCGCAATAGTTGCTACACTATCACAATACTATCCCAATAGCTTATCAACTCCAATACTATTGCAATAGATAAAATTTCCACGATAGTTATCTCATAGATTAACGCAACAAATCTTGAGTGTAGGAGTTTGAACAAATGTTAGATGATTGATGAACTTACGTCAAGCCCTAACCTCAGAAAAATCGATTTCAGGGCCCTGTTTTTCTGAGGCTAGGGCTTGAGAGCGTACATCGATCTTCTAAGATACCTCCCAGCTCCCACATTTACAGCATTTCTTCCAAAAATTTATTGTGTCCTCCATCGTTTCGGGAGAATTCGTTGACCAGGTCTGCCTGATCTTTGACCACTCGGTGTCTGAACCACCATTGTTTTTGCAATGAGACAATCACTTCGTACCAGGGTTGCTATATTGGCTTTTTCGAAACCAAATTTCTCGAATTTGGCTTTTTTTTTCTTGATTGGCTTGGGAAAAAAGTTTTGGCATTTTGGCCTTTTTTTTGGCTTTTTAAATTATTTAAAGGAAGTTTCTAAAAATACTTGTGTACGAAGTTAAGTATTGTTACACGAGCTTGCATGAGAAAGAGGATCATCCAGTTTTATTTCTGGCAAATCAGGATGCATAATTTTTAACCAATCACGAAGTCGAGAATGCGACCAATGAAAACCCTTTGGTTATACTTGTCTTCGCAGAGGTCCGGCCAGTTGTCCGGCATATAAATTTGAGCATTCGAGTTACCTATCTTTGTCGTTGCCTTGGGTTGTGACTCAAAAACTGCAAGTTGCGCCTTGGAAAACCAAACATGCGTTAGGTGAAATGAGTTCAAAATCAAAAGGATCATACGATAGCGGAAGAAGATGCAATAAGGCGTGGGAAAATAAACATTCTTGGGTTACAAAGCATCAGACAGCACGGAAAGCGCGTTTTGTAAACTTTGCAATGTGTCCATTCAGCCAAGAGCATCCAATTTATGCATCCATGAAAAAAGTGCGAAACACCTTCAGCGAGTTAAACTATCCGCTAGCACGAAGCCTCTTCAAGTTGCCCATGTCCCAAGAGTACATGACGAAGTAAAGATCGCTGAAATTCAACCGCGCGTTACCATGGCTTGCCACTCCGTAGTTCTGACAATCGATCACCTTGGCGAGAACATTTCTAGAAATGCAGCTGGAAGCAAACTTGAACACATTAAACTGCACAGATTTAAGTGGACTCAAATTTTAACCAAAGTTGTCGCTCCAGCCCCGAAAGAAGAATTGATAACCGATGTCAAAGGAAAGAAATTTGCCTTAATTGTAGATGAGTCAACAGATGTTGCAACCACGAACCATCTTTGCGTCATCGTACAATATTACAGTAACTCCCAAAAGAAGATTGTTACAGCATTTGTTAACTTAATTTCTGTGACGCGAGCGTGTGCAGATGATCTGTTCGATGCCATTAAAGATTGTCTTGTGAGAATTCAGCTCAGAATAGAGGACTGCGTCGGCTTTGGTAGTGATGGTGCCTCAGTTATGGTGGGTGAACACGATTCCGTTTGGTCAAGAATAGTTGTTGTTGGTCCAAACTGTATCAAGATCAAATGCATCTGCCACTCTTTAGCACTATGTGTGAAGCATGCCTTCGAGAAACTCCCCTCAAGCCTTGGATTTCTTCTGGCCGAGATTCCCAAATGGTTCTCTAAAAGTAAGGTACAAAGAGAAGATTTCAAGATGCTCTACAATGTCATGAATCCAGATGATGACCAGAAAGCACCTTTCGCGAAATATTCTACCGCAAGATGGCTGGTGAGAGGGAATGTTATATTCCGCATCTTGATGAATTGGGAAGAACTAAAGATCTACTTCGCTACAGCAGAGCCAGCGAGTACCCAAGCTGCACGGTACAAGGCACGTCTTATCCAGGAGATGCTTAACGATCCAATCAACTACCTGTATCTCCACTTTTTGTCACCTCTAATCACAGAGTTTGATCGGGTGAACGCTTTATTCCAAGCCACGGACGCTGACCCTGAAGAAATGCACAAAGAGCTCGCGGCACATAGCAAGAGTCTGCATGGCAGAGTTTTCAATGGACAGGGCAATCCACTCCCAATAGAAGAAGTCCACTTTGGTGGAAAGTTTGAATTCGAAGCAAAAAACTACATTTCTGCTCAGTCAAACAAACCAGATGCTGAGGCTAAAGTTCGTGAAATGAAGAAGCGGCACCTGACGTTCCTCGTCCAACTTGTGGAACAAGTCGACAAACGTTTGCGTGCAAACACGCAACCTTTTCAAGGGTCTGAGCACCTTGCATCCACGCATGGTACTAGATGCCACAGCTAGAGCTCCATTTAATGAACTGCCTCTTGCTCACCTGAGAAAAACTGAACACAACCTGACAGAGGAGCAATACAGAAAGATTTTGCATCGGGAGGGGAGAGAGAAGCCAATTTTCAATGGAACCATACCCGAAGACACTGCAAGACTTTGGTCTGGCATATTCCAGTTTCAAAATTCGCTTGATCAGAGGCCGTTCCAGGAATTAGCAACGTATGCACTAAATTGTCTAACCAGTCCTGTCAGCAACGCATTAGTTGAAAGAATATTTTCACTGGTTACATCGGTCAAATGTAAGGAGCGGAATCGGATGGGGTTAGAGCTACTGAACGCTCTAGTCAGAATTCGCAGTAAGTTGTATTTTAGCGAGAAATTTTGTGTAAATATAGTTGTAACCAAACGCATGCTTGAGCTATTTAATGCAAAGCAAATGTATGACTCCCCTAGCAAAGAGTTACACAGCCAAGACAAATAAATTAGAGAACTTTGTCGAAAGCCCAAAACTCGAGTGATGGACGGTGTTATTTTTTTCTTGTATTATATTGCATATAAGAATCCGTTTCCAGCCGATAATTTCAGAAAATAAAGTAGAAAACATACTCCGAAAAATAGTTCCATCTTGAACTCAAAATTTGAGAAAAAACAAGCGGACACAGTAATCAATAGTAATATTTCGAATTTATTACAAATTCATCATCAGACTAATTTACAAAAGCTAAATCTGGGTCAATATATAGGCACAAGCGTGGTGACATCATACAGGAACTTTTACTAATGGAAGCACTTTTTATCAAATCTCTAAAACCAGAACTAAACGTAGGACTCAAAGCCAGCAAAGAACTCTCATTATTTGACCTGACATAACACATCACTCATTCACACTCTAATTTCTTCCGCCTGACATAACACATCACACATCACTCATTCACACTGACATAACACATCACCCATTCACACTCTAATTTCTTCCGCCTACACATTCTTCCTGAACTTGCCAAATAAAGTAAGTCATTCCCTGTTATTCCCAGTAGCTAATTACTTGACGGTAAACTGTGTTTGAGCAAGTTAGGTTTACTGAGAGTTGCCTGTAATAAGCAGTGGGACGGACAGCTTGCAAAGACTATTCACTGAAACTGATGTTACTGACTACTGTGGGAATTTTGCAAAATTACTGGTAATGCAGTTAAAATTACAATCAGTTCAGTTTGTATTTTTGCCTGCACTGATTTACATCATTCCAATCGTGGTAGCCATATTTAACTACTTTCAATTGCCAGCCATTTTAATGCTATTTAAAATTTTAGCTGCTGCACAAAGGACACCCCTTTCTAGTTACGTAACGCAGGTCTTTTGGTGAGCAAAACAGCGCGCGTGGTGACTCACACGCGTGAATCAACTTGCGCTTGCGAATCGCACGGGTGTTTGAATTGATCAGTTATGACAGGAAAATACCATGAAAACAATCATTTTACCTCATTCATCATGTTACTAAGGTTATTGTCTGCACTTTAAAAGTCAATCAAAACACACTTAAAACTTTAGCGAAAGAAAAATCTACAAACAATTCTATTTATTCAGACGGTTTGTCTTTATGTTATTCATCTTCTTCGCTTTCTGCATCAAAAGGATCGTGATCAGAATTGTGAAAAATATCAGAATCTTCAGAATTATCTGTGTTAATCGCACTATTCTTTACGCATTGATTGCTGATTCCAACTTACGATGCCAAACTTAACGTAATTTCATTGAGAATTTTGGTCTAGTCATATCTTGCGGCAGTTAATGTTGCTCGGAAATGATTGGCAAAACTGACAAGTGTCATTTCCATACTCCTTGTCATCTGTCCAATTCTTTGGGAAAAAAATAAAAACAAAAAAAACGTACCATCGCATATATACTGTCCCCAGAATGTTCGATTCGGTGGTTTAAAACCATGAGCAAATTGACTTTTCCCCTTTTTTCGCATCACTAGCTTTCAACCTGTTGAGGTGGTTCAGACTACGCATCTTTTCAAAACTGACACCAACTCATCTCCCAAGTTTGACATCTTTTAACCCTTCCCCTCCCTTCAAAATATCCTATGAGAGGGAAAACATCCCCTCATTTTACTGTCAGCCTAAAACACTAAAACAAGTTAGAGAGCTGTTAAAAAATTCGTCAATGGTTCCAGCGGAATTCTCTAACTCCAACAAAGTAAGTGCAATTGCTGGTTTCACCTCATAGGGAAGGAGACTAAGAAGACGTGAAGATGAACTTTTAGGCGTGCGACAAACAGCACGCACACTTTGTGCAAATCCATTATAAATACGCACGCAACACCATGCACTAATGAATAATTCAGTAAGTTTTGGACAGGGATCATGCCGCTTAAATTGAGTCAATACAAGGTTGATGAGAAGGCAAATGTACAATGGCATCGGACAAATAGACGCAACGTTTCGAAAACAGAGCGAGAGTTCTGGGTGGATCGAAAGCGGGTGTGAGAATGGAACTGTGTTTACGACAATCTACTTCTGGACGATGTTGGCACTTTAAAAACGAAAAGAAAACTCCGCCAAAACGTCATCAATTGGATAAGCAGAGCGTGGGAAAATATTAGCCAACAGACAATCATTGACGCCTCCCTGTCCTGTGGCATATCAAACAATCTTGACGGCACAGATGATCGAGTTTCTGAAAAATTTCTTTCATTCGACGAAGGTGACTTAAGAGGAGAACTTGGAGACTTATTGTTTGATAGTGATACAGATTCCGAATTAGAATTTGACGAGTTTCATGAATATGACATTTAGACATTGCTGAGTGCTTTTCAAATGTGTGGAATTTGTTTACAATTAATTTACTTTCATTTGCGTGAAGATTTTAGAGACTTGTAGTTTGGTAGTGATAAAGATTCCGAATGAGATTAGACGGGTTTTTCGTGATTTCAAGATCTTGATGTTCATATTTTAAATTTGTTTTTATACAATCAAAGTGTATACGTTATTTAAAACGCGTAAAAGTGTGTGGTTAGCCTTGTTTTCATTTACTTCTTTTTTTTTCTCCCGAAGAGAATGTTGGTCTCTTGTAAGCGTCCATTGACCGCGTAAGCGCCCACCCCCTTTTCTTAACGAAAGTTATGCAATTAAGGGGGGTGGGCGCCTAACCGTTCAATTACGGTATATCACTTCAGGAACAACCGATCGCATGTGGGAGCATTAATTTCCCCTAAACTGATGATTCGATTGATCTTTTCCCCACGTTTTGTCAATTGATGCTGTTCATCTGTTCAAGGAGTGAGACTGGGCTGAAGTACGGCAGAGGGCAGAGATCCCACTGCCTCTGCTGGTGCAGAAGCCGCTGAGTCGCGCACCGACGATGCAGTACGGAGGTTGAATAACCCCGTGTTCATCCAGGGACCAGTTTTTCAATTTTCGAGTTGCCGCCTCCGGACGAAACACCAAGTAATAGTTCTGCCAACAGTTCCTTGGGAATTACTGAGACGTACGGAGTATGAACAGTTAAGATCCGTCGCTCTCTACGGGTAGCAGGAGACTAGCACTAGTGAATAAATGGAGGACGCCTGCGTCTTCGTTACATTGTTAGTTTATCCCGTGATTTTGGCGAGTCTGGCAAAGTATGAAGTGATTGTCTCATTGCATAAACAATGGTGGTTCAGACACTGAGTGGTCAAAGATCAGGCAGACCTGGTCAACTAATTCCTCCAACAGGATGGAGGACAAAATAAATTTTTGGAAGAAATGCTGTAAATGTGGGAGCCTGGAGGTATCTTAGAAGATCGATGTACGCTCTCAAGCCCTAGCCTCAGAAAAACAGGCCCCAGAAATCGATTTTTCTGAGGTTAGGGCTTGACGTAAGTTCATCAATCATCTAACATATGTTCAAATTCCTACACTCAACATTTGTTGCGTTAATCTATGGGATGACTATCATGGAAATTTTATCTGTTGCAATAGTATTTGAGTTGATATGTTATTGGGATAGTATTGTGATAGTGTTGCAACTATTGCGATAGTTTTCAGGGGTATTCAAGTCCCAAAGTTTCTATAAATTACAACAAAAGACTTTGAATTGAGATGTAGACTCGAAATATCTTTTGATAAAGTCTGAAAATAGTTTATGGGGGATATATAAGAAATGCACAATTGGGAACTGAATTTAGAGTTACTTGGTAAATCTTAGCCTAAGATACAGAGTATAAACGAGTCAGTGATTAAGACAAATTTAATTTTATCTTATGTCGAAGAAAAAGGTACAGAAGCTATTGAAATTGTAGGTAGTTCACAAAATTATTGTGATAGTTATCGATAGTTCGATATATCGTTACATCACCAATTCATATCATTATTGACATTTCGTGGCTTCGGTTTTGGAAGCACGTATGTCGAGTTTGCACCTTAGCTTGCCATGTGAATCTTGGTAGCTTAATGGTTAGAGCGTCTCACCGGTGATCGGAAGGTTGCGGTTCGATCTCCGTCTAGGGCTTCTGAGGTTAGGGCTTGACGAACGTTTATCGATCATATACCAGTAAATTTTTGTTGCTAAACTTAGAGTATCCTCTTTTCAGAGAAATTCCTGAAGAAATCTCGAAAGAGACATGGACGTTAGATCACGATCAGCTTCCAAATGATGAAAATACTTCAGGTTAGGATTTTAAGTAAGAAAATGTTACACAAATGAAGTTGGTTAATCTCACTGATTTAGTCGCTGATGTTGACCTACACATACAGTCTAGTTTACTCCAAAATGCAGGAATAATTTTGTACTGAGAGTATTTCATTCAAGTTGTATTTGTCTGTGAAATTCTGTTAACGAGATATTAAAAACTTCAAGTTCGCTAAATGCTTTTAAACTTACAATAAACTTATGAGTGACAATGTACTTCAGGAGCATTTTGACATTGTGAAAACATTGCAGTTTTTTTTAATTCTAAGTTTTTTGTTGTGAACACCAGACATGTTAATTGTACTAGTTTTAATATCAGTTGTAGAATATTTTACTAGTGTTTCGCCGGTAATTGTGTTTTTACCTTAATAAGTTTGCCAATTTACCAATGTATTGTTTGACATAACCAACTCAAGTGGCGAAAGGTAGCCTTACTATGTTTACTGAAATGTAAACTATCTCCGGCTTTGGACACTTGTGGGTAGTTATGACGGTTAGAAGAAAGCGTAAGAGTCGCGCTTGAGGTGATAGCTGAGAGCATTTATTGCATGGCTTTTTGGGTGTCCCCGAATTTCTCAGCTGCATCCATTTTTTATAAGTTAGTTTAGGATTAAAGTAACGCCAAACAGGTTTTAACTTACCGTTTGAAAACATTTTACTCCTTAAAATCATGTAGTGCTCATTCCCACACCTTGCGATTGTGGCGTGGCGTCGCGCGTTCAATTACTACGAGCCTTGAATGTGTCTAATTGACCTTAAACAGTTGAGTAATTAATGTTTAATGTTACAAGAACAACGCACATGTAAATTAACTACACTCATTCAATGTTTCAATCACTTGGCATTTTGTTTCTTTCAGTCCATATTGACAGCCAGCATCGACTCTTGCAGGTACATGAAATTCTATATTTGTACATTCAGACTATAGTCCTTCAAATCATTTGACAATCCTGAATGGCTCAAAATTTGTTTTGGAGTTCAGCGGCACGTGTGCGGCCTGCTCCTAGTTTCTTGGCGCACAGCTTAAGATCTTACGCAAAAGCTGAAAATTTCGCGTACACCAAAGAGAATTCTTGGCCAATTTTCACACAAAGAAACTTTGACATGTGAAACAAATACTTAAAACGTTTTACCGTCCAGTGATGACTATTAGAGCCCAGCATAAAACTCGGAGGAACGCCAATGAGATATGTCAATGGGAATATCATCATCACTTGATATGTTCCTTTTTGGGTTTAAACTGCTCGATTTAGATTAGGATAAAATACTCGTCTTCTTCTTTGCTTTTGATTTTCGTTCTTTCACTGTTTGAGTTGAGTAAAATAGTTTTCTTTATCTATGCATGGATGGGTGTTTTAAATTTTTCGTCTTAAGATGTTTGGGTGAAAAGTTTTTTCTTTGTCAAAGTAGTTTCTCTTCAGCCCCAACCCGTTCCTGAAATAATGACCGGTCTCTTATAGGACATTAGGGACCTTAAACAAGCTAGGACGGTTACGGTAGTGATGAGGCAATCTGAATTTTATCATTTAAAAGAACCTCGAATCATTGACGTCGTATTTGATAGCTGATGTAGTTTTTTAGACCTCCAGAATACTTCATAGTTTCTAAAAGGACTCAGTTGAAAGCGTTCAAGTCAAACTCAACAACTGTCGTTGCATCAGGAGCCACCGTCGTCCTGAATATGTTAAAATGCCTTGAGTGACATTGTGTTCAGAATAAGAACAGCGTTGGGATAACTCTTGGGATTAAAAAAAAACAAAATCTGTTCTCTTTGTTTTGGATGAAATAGTCTGTTGAAGGAAGGACGTCGTCTTTGACGTTCCCGTCGTGTTTACATAAGGTTCCTATTTAACCAATAGGAGAACAGAATAAAAATAGGGATGACAGCTATGAGACACAAGAATGATCAAATAAAACAAAATAGAGATATCAAAACTAAAAGAATGGTGCCGAACGAATGTTAGCATTTAAAATGCGTTAAATTTCGCAATAAATATACTGTCGTGTAGAAGTAATTCGGATTCAAAAGAACAGTAGCTGAGAATTTTAAAGTCATCGAAAGAGATTGGGTGTCCAGTATCAAGGTGGTGTGAAAGAATACCAGTAGGTGGAGGAGTTTTACGTTTTTGCCAGTAAGAGCCGACATTGCCATGTGGTCTGAGACGCGCGTGTAGAGGTGCCGGAAAGTTTTACCGATATATAAGGCTCTGCAGCCTTACCAGCTGCTGCTCGAGGCAAGTTCGAAGGCAACATTCAGCCTTCACTGTTCACACTTGGAGCTAACTACAGTGTTCAAAGCAGCTGTCTTGTTAACCAATGAACTGGCAAGGGAGCACTTTAGTATTCTACTCTCTCTAATGCCAGACGATTTTACTCGCCACAGGGATGCGCCCTGGGCGTTGAAGGTTTAAAAAACTTATTTGTTTAGTCAACGTATATCCCACTGCCCCTACTTTATCCCAATGTCGTTATTTGTTATTGTACTCATTTTGACGTGTTTTTAATTTGTTGCCAGGACTGCCCTCTCTTATGTCGAGCCCAGTTCAAGGCAGTCCATAAAAACAAAGATTTCTTCAGGTAGAACGTGAAATTCGTTTTGACATGAGATCATAATGTGTAAACATACAACACTAGGGGAGGGTTAACAAGCGAAAAATAAGTTAGGAGTAAAATGTCCTGATTTAATTTTCATCATGACGTGTGGACTATGGTGACGTTGGAAAATGATAGATTATATTTCACAAGCTTCGGTCGAGATTTGTGGGAATAAAAACGGTAAGGCTTATCCTTCCATGCCTTATCTCACGCTTAAACGCTCTCGCTACCTGGGGAGACTGAAAAAAGTCGATCCCATGATACCCCGGTCCACTATAAGTATGTTACGCTACTGTGCCTCGTTTGCTTTTGCCAAACTTTGCCAAAGTTTAGCTTATATACCACGTCAGAAACACCTTCACGTAAGCGTCATCGTTCATTGTTGCCGAAACAAATGTCGGCACCGGATGACCTTGTTCAACGCCATAACAAATAGTGTGAGGTGGTTAATCGATAAACCAAAAATAATGTATGTAAAGGTAAAGTAAAGTGCCTTTATTTATACTGGATAACCCTATCAGCTATCTGAGCTGCTCTCCCTAGAGGTCCAGTAAGGGCCTACCCTCATGGGTCCGGTGTTATGACAGGAGGAAACCGGAGTACTCGGAGAAAACTTGCGATGTTTGGTAGAGTCAAACTGGACAACATTCTTCTCACATGTTACCAAGGTAGCTTTAATCAGATTACTGCACTGTGCCACCAGTTGAAAACCAATATGGCCGATGTCGGTTTAGGTGAAAAACCGAAAACCCATAAAAAAACCGGACAAAAATTGGTATTTCAATAAAATCGGTATTCAAATGACGCTTTCGTGATTAAACTAAAAGAGAATTTACACCATGCTTAGACGGTTTCGTTAAAAAGAATCAAGGGTTTGTGTTTACACACGGAAAAACTGAAGAGATTTTGTCTGAAATTCGATTACGCTTTTGAAATACCGTGTGTTTATCGCCAGGTATGATCAGCGATGTGATAACGGAAGGGCTTCGATTCGTACGGGCTTGAACGGCTAAGCGGATCAAATGAGGATGAATTTTGATTAGCTTAAACGATGGCAGACCTCTGCGAACACACGTTTACACTAAAATAGGTGTATGAGTCATCGCTGAACAGTTAGAGCGTAACATGAATAATTAAGTTTCAATGTTTATATCGCATATATATTCGAACTCGTGCTCTTTCGGCTTTGCCTTTGATCGACAAGTAACCGTTCACAACATACATGTTTGTTGTTGGAATACTTTGTTAGGCTGACCGAAACTGATTTTTACCTTCCTCTGCCAAAATTTAAACTCCTGTGAACGACCAACTTAAAAAGCCAATAGCAATCAAAGTCAACGGTATCATCTAATACGGTTGCTATGGTAAATTTAATGACACCTTTCCAGATAAATTAATATGTTGAAGCAACCCATTGAAATATTGTAAAAATAAGTAAAGGAGATGAAAAAACAGTAATACTTCAATTCATTAGCGTAAAAAATTTTTTTAAAAAAATTTGGAAAGTTTCCGCAAATGTTAGGGTTGACTACCACCTTAACTTCATGAACTGTCACCTGGCGGCTTAAGACTTATTAATTTAGTCTGGCTAACCACAGATGATTTTACTCGTCAAGAGGAGAGCTCCCGCAGTGAAAGAGTTATAACCATCTCAGTTATGACTATCTTGACGATAACCAGCTCAATGATAACCAGCTCAATTACTACCAGCTCAATGATACCCATCTTAGTTATGACCATTTCAATCATGACCATCTTAGTTGTGACCATCTCAGTTGTGACTATCTCAATCATGACCATTTATATTATGACCATCTCAATTATGACAATGTCAATCATGATAATGTTCGTTGTGACCATTTAAATTATGACAATGTCAGTTATGACAATATCAGTAATAACCAGCTCAATTAACTCTTCCACGTTGGGGGGAGAGGTTAATCTAGGGCAGGGGTGTCAAACTCAAATTCACAGTGGGCCAAAATTAAAAAAAACTGAGATAGAGTCACGGGCCAAACTCAATATTTATTGAAAAATTAATTGCAACTGATATGTAATGTTTAACCTTTTTATATAGAAGCAAACTTTAGTTTTTCTTAAACACAGAATCTGGAACAAACACATGAGAAATTAAATTTGAAATAAAAGATTATCATTGGTATTCATTTTTTATTTTAGTAAATAAAATAAATTATTTCTCTCTCTGCATCCTTTCAAGTTCCTTTTTAAAGTCTTTTAAAGTCTTTAAGGTCTTGACTGCGCGCCAACATACTAGAAAAGCATTCTGGGATTTGTAGTATTAGCAGTGCATGCGGTGGGCCAGCTCTAATGCACATTTGATGTGATCTCGCGGGCCAAATATAATTATCCCACGGGCTTGAGTTTGACATATGTGATCCAGGGGAGAACTCCCGCAGTGAAAAGGTTATTGTAAATTGTGAATTAGTAGTTGAAAGTTTATTAATGATAGTAATCTTCATTCCTTCCATCTTTCTCCGTTAGTGGTGCAGAGTCAAGAGAATGAGCGTGAAAAGTTAGCCGGGTGAGAAGAGTTATCTTATTTTGTTACCATGTGATATGTGTGTTTTGTCCAAAGTGCTGGAGGAGAATATTCATTGAAGCCTTTTTGACGCTGCATTTTCTTGATATAGTGAAAACGAGAATATTTCTCGCGAGGTGGCTGACCTGAACAACAACAACACGAAATTAGAAAGAAATATAGATCATCTTGAAGAAATGGCAAGCTCCATTGCGCATCCGCACACACACTTAAGATGATGTACGATATTCAGGGAGTGTTTATATGGAGGCGAGCCAGCCCTCTTGGTAAGGCCTGGACCTAGTAAGAGGGCTGGATTTCACTTCGCCTTTACATGAGAATTTTCTGGCCCTTCCAGCAGGGCTGGATCTGGCACGCATGCGTTATAAGAGGGCCAACTCTTAGTGACAAATATTACAAGGGATTTCACAAGGAAGCGAGATCTCGGCAAAAAGGGTGAGTCCCACTCGGACAGCAGGCTCGCTTCCATGTAAACACCACCTCAGACATCAAGCCATATACGTCGACCAACGCAATGATTAGTATATAATCAAAGACTCTTTTGAGCTACCTCATCGATGAATATACACTTCAGAAGGGGAGACTGTGAAGTTGTAAAGCCAAATATTGTTACTGACAGCATAAAAAGTTGGACAAAATATGCTGACGTTTTGCAACTCAAATTGGTGCAATCAAACTACAACAGAATAGTTTTATCAAAATCCAGTGCCTGCCAATAACTTTAAGAAGTATAATACGAAACATACTACGAATAAGAGTGACATCTTGGAACTCAAGATTTGAGTGAAAACAAGACGAGATTATAGTGTAGTAATATTTCGAATTTACTACAAATTCATCTTCGGTAAACATAAATATACGTGTGTGTGTGTTAGTGAAAATTACCCAACCAGTTATTGATTTTTTTCCGACAGATGGCCTAAGGTTCTCCGACGGAGGGCTCTAACCCCCTCTGTGCCCCTCTGGCGCCACCCTGGGTCCACGTTTGCCTTCTGCTGTACCGATAGACGTAAGGTTAAGGTCTCTCACGCGATAAAACTGTGCGAGATTTTGTATTGTTAGGAACTCCATGTGCGTAGATTTGTCTGAGGTATAGTGCGTACTTACATATAAATATTGATATTATTTTAGATACACGATACTCCAAATTTACAAGAGACAAAGAAGGAACTGAAATTTATTGAAGGTTAAGCAAAACAAAATCCAGCGCCAGCAGACAGTCGCGAAGAGTAAGGGATGACATAAATACCGAAAAATACTGACATTTGAGAACTCGCTATTTCAGTGTACAACAAGACAGGGTTCGTGCTATTCCTTGAACTCCTTAAATACTCCTTGAACCAAATTTTGACTTTCAAGGACGCTTGATTAACCCATGAAATTTACAGTTTTCCTAAAACTCCTTGAATACTCCTGGAACATTATGATCAGGTTAAAGTAAAATGGTAAGCTGATTTATCGGGTTTGAAACACGGGACGAAGCCGAGTGTTTTAGATCCGATAAAGTAGATATTGCGAGTTTTAAATGATTCGAAAACGAACTCCTTAATATGCTAATTCTCGAAGAAATTTTGAAAATTTATGTTTTCTAAGCCGAGGAAATTTGAGGAGAAAAGTAAACACGTTTTTCTCACATTTAAAATCACGATATGGTTACGATTTTTGTTACTGTTTTCCTCATGAATGATTATGTATGGGTTTTATTAAGAAACCTGTAAATAAGGAGGCAAAATTATCAAAATGGTCACATAACCGTCCTGACATTTTCTCTTGTGACTTTTCCAACTATAACACGACAAAGCTTCTAATGTAAATTTTGTTATGACAAGCCACTTTTCATGTTCGCTCTTTGACTTTTTTTTTTTGATTACCATAGAATGCAGTTTGCAACCAAACTCAAGAACCAAACACATTAGTCTCACTTCTTGTTTGTCAGGTATTGTGATTGTACAGCTAGTAATGCGAAGGGACGTTCACATCTGCATGCCATCTTCAGCCTTGGACTGGATTTCGATTGGAAATCCACTTGTAAATGCAATCGGACTAAAATTTGGAATGGTTTTGACCACCCGTTTGAGGTGATCTGAGAGAAGGCTGACTTTGTACTCACAGTGTACAGTTCAAATTCTGTTTAACTTTTCTTATGTGAACACAAATAAAAAAGTTCCAGTTGATTTTACCAAGAGAAAAGACTATTTACTATTACCAGCTCAGAATTTCAAAAACTTAATAATAAAACATAAACCGAAGAATGTCATTATCTTTGCTTGATGTTCACGTTATAAACAAGACAAAATTAAGACGACTGTGAGCTGTTATAACTTAAATATCAAGCAAACAAGATGACGTTGTTTGGTTTGTGTTTTGTTCTTTAAAAGAGTAGCATGAATAGAAAAATAACAATTCATCAAAGTTTTATAGGCGTCGATCATGTGGTATGTTTCATGGCATTTGGCGTTTTTTAAAGTTTGCCAGAGGGAAGTATTAATGTTACAAATTTTGAATCCCCTCCTTCCTGGAAATTTTGGAATTTATGACTTCTGACGCAGTATTTGTTGCGTTTTGGGGCGATACCGCATTCCTACAACACGTCGAAAAAAGTACTGATGATGCGGTCTCTGTAGAAGAGAATATGGGAATGAGTTCTTTCCAGTAGTTTCCTTTTTTTCTCGCGAAATATTCTGAAAATTTGCTGTTTGTTTGGCTGAAATCATCGTTTGTACGACTCAACTGTGGGATTCAGTGAGGAATGCAAGAAACTATAATCCTGGCCAAAAATATTGGGACAACACTTTAACTCTTTCCCGGCGGCGTAAGATATCTATCATTTTACTCTGGCTAACGCTAGACGATTTTTCTCGTCAAAGGGGCACCTTCCGCCTCGAAAGAGTTAGAATAGATAGTACGATTACGCTTTTCATTTCCTTCCTTCAACGTTGCAAGTTTTTTGTCAGCTTTTTCCTTTGCATGTGGCCCATGCAACGAGCATCATCTGACATGGTGGTCTGAAGCAACATTGATGGAGGGGAGGAAGGGGAGGAAGGAAAGAGGGAGCAAGCGATATTTCCTCTTTTGTCTTTAGTATGGTTAGCAGGGAGACATGTGCCTCGCTGTCTCAGGTATTTTTGACCAGGATTGCAGACTTTGAAAATACCAAGATCTTTTGGCTTCTGCTTAGGTTGCACTTACGTCGAATGTGCATCTTAGCTTACCATCTGTCTCGGTAGCTCGATGGTTTGAGCATCTCGTCGCCATCAGTCATCAGAAGGTTGCGGGCTCGATCCCCATCTGGGGGTCAGAAATTGTTTTTCTGAGGTTAGAACTCGACCAGCGTTCATTTATCATTCAGGGTGTCAGCAAGCTCCCACAATTCCACAATATTTATCTAATCCATAGCAATATTAATAACATATAGTGGCTTCCGCTCAGGTCGCACATATGTCGAACTTGCTCCTAAGCTCACAATTTAAGTCTTGGTAGCTCAATGGTGAGGGCGTCTCACCGATCATCAGAAAATTGCTGGTTCGATCCCCGTATGGGGCTCAGAAATCGTTTTTCTGAGGATAGAAGTTGATCGTTTATCTTCATTCAAGATATCTACAAGCTCCCACATTTCCAAAATGTATATATCTCAATAGTTTTATAAGTTCGATTGTATATTTGTTTTTCTCAGGTGTATTGTGGGATATTTAAAATTGTATGATTTCTCAAGTATTAACGTCTGACTATGCCGAAAAATTCAACAATCGGGGACATGATTAAAGTTAAACTTGGGGGCTGTACCTCGCAGATGTTGCTCGACTAATCACGTTATTACCTGAAATATTTCACAAAATATCTTAGGATGCGTCAGAATCAGTCTCAGGAGGGACTAAAATACAAAATTTTACTACTTGGGTTACCCTAAAGGCCAACATTCTCCTTTGCGGTACTTGGCGTTTCAACATCCAGGTCTTTTCTCACTTAAGAGTGACTTTATTTCCGCTTGATGAACCCTAACAGCTTCCTAAGCTGTTCTCCCTAGAGGTCTAGTAAGGGCCACCCCTGATGCTTCTAGTGTTACTACATGAACAAACCGAAGTCCCCGGAGAAAACCTGCGTAGCACTTTCACTGTTTTGAGTTAATGAAAAGTATTTTGAAATACCAACCTACCATAAAACAAAGCAGTCCTTTGACGAAAAGGTGAAAGAAATTCGACAGAATTTCTCCATTGCTGTTACTTCGGGACGACGCAGTGGAAGTGGTAAAGTCGTATTAGAATTTTATGACGAACTGGTACAAATATGGGGAGGTTCTCCCTCAACAAAACCATTGTCATGTGGTAAATGCACCGAAGAGGTTTACTGCTCCAGCATCGGTGACCAAGAGCAATCTGATCTTCCTTCAGATGATGTAGGCACTAACATTAATGATTCTCCAGTTTCATCACATCACGATGCTGACAACTCTCCAGTTACTCCAGAGTCCATGGGCGACAGTGCTGCTGTTTGCTGAAAGCGAAAAGATGTGAACACAGTTCCAAAATTAATTGATAGCAAACGCAAGCTTATGGAGCGGCAGTTAAGCTCTGCTCAGCGTGACCAGCTGCTGTTAAATGAAGCAAAGGAAGACTCCAGGTTCAAGAAGGACATTGCTGAGGCTATTAGACAATCTAATGAGACATTTGCAACTTCCATGAGGCTGATGAGCACATCCATTGTACAAGTTGCACAAAGCCTGTCAAAGTCAATGGAGCTAATCAGTCATGCTTTTTCAAGAAATGACCAAAACAATCAGCATGTTATTCCACAATATCATCATCCTGGTCATGTTCCCAATGCAGCTGTTTATAACAACTATAGCACAGGTCAGTTTAATTATGCTGCTCATCTTGAATCTTTACCTGGTGAAACTGGAAGTAATGCTTCTGATGATACATACTGGAATAATCATCAACTATGACTGAGGTGCAATGCATTGGTTTGTTTTAGAACTTGCAAAATTTTGTTTGAGTTATTTTGTTAGTTAAGGATATGAACACTTTCATAGGGATATGTACAATATTTGTATTATTTGTTGCATACAGTTGGTACATATTTTGGGAAAAAACCCCAGAAACGTTTGAAAATCATTTAGACAAAATGTACTGTAATTCCTCAGTAAAAGGTTAAACGAAAAACCTACTGGAATAGTTTTCATTTTAAATTTTTAATGCGCTCAAGCATGGCATTAGTCTAGTCTATAAGTAAAGACAACCCAGTCCAACTGCAAGGATGATATTTTTGTTTTCATTGTTGTTCTCATTCTTTGAGGATTTTTGTTGTTCACCCTTTCACCATACCTGGCCTTGGGGAGAGGTGAGAATCAGTTATCCCATTCAGTACTTCTAAAATGACCCTTTAGTGGATAAACGTATTTGGAAAGAATTTCATGGTTTACTTTTTTCAAAATTTTGTTGCAAAGATTTTGGCTTATTTATGTTGAACAGAGCTATAAAGTCATTCTCATTGCAACCACCATGCTCAAAAACAGGACTTTTCTTATTTTGGGGTTTCTTGTAGTTTCATTGCTATTCTGCAGTTCAAAATGAATATGTGTACTGTTGTGTATGTTTTACTGCTGTTTTGGTTTTTTTTCCAAAAGTTTGGAATTTTGCCACAAGATGGCTTGCATATGCTGAGGTCAGCACTTCTTTTTCTTTTTGCCAAACTTAATGTATTACAGGAATTAGATATCATTTTTGGGCAATTAATATTAGACCAATCAATGGGACATCAACAATAGCATAAAAATTGTTAATTAACAAAAATAATTTACACATCCCTATTAACTTATTATGAAGCAGGATTCATCTCCTTGACAAGCAGAATTGTCAGGTGTTATCCAGAGTAAAGTAATAAAGTGTGTCCTTGTCCCTTAATGGGTTAAGTTAGTTATTCATTTAAGTATTACAATTAGCTTGATAATCAAACTTTTGAGGGAATGGCACATTGCTCTTCATCCATTGGTTAAGACAAATGCACAGGCCGGACTGATATGAAAACGACTTGGGTGCATGTGCAGTTTATGAATTGTTTCTTTATTAAATCTTGTAAATAAATGGTTGAAGAAAGAGAATGCAATTAATAGAAGCTTCTTCCAAACCACCAACACAAAGGTAATGTTTTATATGGTTACAATTGTTCATAAGTAATTTGTGGTTAATTTTCAGGTCACTTAAAGTCGTTTTCACCAACATGTTTTTGTGAGCAACGTAAATTATACAGACACTTCACTTCTAGAAGTGTATTAAGTTATGAAATTTGAACAATCCAAAAATTTGTAAGTTTCTAATAGATATCTAATAGGTTCTGCTTGATATAATCGGCAAGGACTGAGCGAACATATTCACCATGTGAGTTGTTGCTTGAGTAAACAGGGTCTGGATTATTTGGTATGCTTTCTTTTTCTGCACGTTGATGCAATACTTGAACTTGTACTTCCTCTTCATCTGGGCCACAATTTTGTGAACTTTCACAGTAATTGTGAAGCACAAAACAACTGTGTAGTGGTCTGGTCTCAGAATATCCGGACAAGTCTCACAACTCAACAATTCTCTTTTATTATTCGACTTACACACCACATCTACTAATAAACAGTACCGTATTACATCCCATCCGGTAGGATGACTTCCGGTACACTACATCTCCCCCCTACTTATTACAAAAGAGCTAGCACCTAACTTAGATGTATAAAATGACTAACCGAAACGAATACAATAAAGTCTTGAAAAGGATATCAAAAACAGTCACTTGTCTCGTATAGGCATAATCTAAACTACATGTACAAAGTCACAAACATAGTCTTGCATCCAGGCTGGCGCTTGTCTAGTGCGCACGGGTCGCGGGGAACGTGGATCACTCGACGAAGGGCTACTGGGGAAATCACTCGGTTGGGTTGGTGGCCCCTCTGCAATTTGAACAGGCTGACTTTCTTCCAACTGTGTTGGCTGTGGTAGCAGCTGATCCTGTCTTGCTTGCCCAGGTTCAACGAACTTTTTCATGTGGGCAATGTTGCGCATCTTGCTATTGCCATTGATGTCTTGCAGAATTACAGCATTCCCTTCCTTATGAGTGACTACGTAAGGTTCTGCATCGTAGCTGGGTGATAGCTTGCTTTCACGGGTTTGCTTCAATAACACTTTGTCACCCTCTTCTATGTCGCTGTACTTGGCAGCTCTCGTCTTGTCTGCGTGCTCTTTCTGTCGCAGTTTGGCACGAGCATCTCTCTCTCTCAGCTTCTGTTGCCAAAAAACCTCAGGGGGTCGGTGTTCAAGAATTACAACTTGCGGTAGCTTGTCTCGCAGTTTTCTCCCCATAAGTAGTTCAGCAGGAGAGACAGCAGTAACAGTGTGAGGAGTTACTCTGTACTGGAACAGGAAATTTTGAAGGGATTTCCGCCAATCTTTTCCCTCAAGGTGTGCGATTCGCACAATCTTGAGAAGGGTTTCATTGCAACGCTCCACTTCTCCATTGCTCTGAGGCCAGTATGGTACACTCTTTTTGTGCTCGATCCCTAGGTACTCTAAGAACCTCTCGAATTCCTTTGACGCAAACTGAGGCCCATTGTCGCTATGAACGGTTTGGGGAAGACCATGTGTTGCAAAGATAGCTTCCAAGCTTCTTACTACGTGGTTGGCATCTGTATTCTTCAGTAGTATAGCTTCTATCCAACGAGAATAATAATCTACCACCACCAGGAGGTGTTCTCCGTTTGATATCTCAAGAAGGTCAATTGAGATCTCTTGCCAGGGACCGTCAGGCAACCGGCTTGATCTGATGGGCTCAGGTATGGCTCTGGGTCCTACAAGCTGACAGGGGTGGCATGCACGGATCGCTTCTTCGACCTGCTTGTCAATTTGTGGCCACCACACTCTTTCTCTCAGTCTGGCCTTGGTCCTTACCATACCCTGGTGGCCCTCATGAGCCAGAGTAATGGTCCTCTTCCATAAGCTCTCAGGCATCACGACTCGATTTTCTCTCATAACCACTTGCCCAACCAGCCATAATTCGTCTTTCACTGCTTTATAAGAGGTGCCTGACAACTTGCTCCAGTCACCTGTCATCACGGCCTGGCGGACGAGCTGAAGTGTGGGGTCTTCTGCTGAAGCAGTCTCCACTTGTTTGGGCGTCAAAGCGGCTGGCATTGCTTCAGTCACCACACTGTACGCGAAGTCTTCTGTTTCTAAGGTGTCTTAGTCTTGGGCGTGGTTCACGGGGAGGCGGCTTAGTACATCGGCGGCATTGTCTTTGCCTCGTATATGTGTCAACTCATACTGGAACTGCTGCAGGTACAGAAGCCACCTTTCTATCCTAGCAGATGGGAGTTTGGACTGACTGGCGAGCACTGTGACCAAGGGGTTGTGGTCTGTGCATATTTCAAACTTAATTCCATAGAGGTACAAGTAGAACTTCTGACATGCCCATCTGACAGCTAGCGCCTCTCTTTCAAACTGGGAATATCTTTGCTCAACTTTGCTCAACTTCCGACTGGCATAGTAGATTGGTCTATACGTCCCATCTTCTTGTTTCTGTTCAAGGATGGCTCCAATTCCAACCGGCGATGCATCAGTCGTAAGCCGGGTGGGAGCACCTTGTCTGTGATAAGCCATAACTGGTGCACGAACCAGCCGGTCTTTGATTTCTTGAAAGGCTTTATTCTGTTTAGGACCCCATCGCCACTTTGTGTCCTTCTTGGTTAGGTCCCACAGTGGACTGGATATTGTAGCAAAGTTTGGGATAAACTTCGCACAAAACTGTACGGAACCAAGGAAACTTCTTACTTCAAACAGGTTTTGGGGTGCCGGTGCTTCAACAATAGCTTTCACTCGGTCACTGGAGAGCTTTAACCCCTCTCCAGAAAGTACATCTCCCATGTAAACCATACTACTAACCCCAATTTCACATTTTTCATAATTCAAGGTAAGCCCACTTTCTTCCAGCTTGTGCATGACTCTTTCCAAGTTCGCGTCATGTTCCTTGTCGTCTGCACCAACAACTCGAAGATCATCATGCAGGTTGTACGCCCCCGGACAATCCTTGATCACTTGCCACACAATTTGTTGGAACTTTTCCGTGGCCATATTTACACCAAATAGTAAACGCTTGTACCTGTACAGGCCATTGGGTGCAGCAAATGTTGTTATGTCTCTAGAATCTGGGTGTAATTCAATCTGATGAAAGGCCATGTTAAGATCCAGTTTAGAGAAAACTTTCGCATAGGATACCTCTTGAAGTGTTTCTTCTACGGTAGGGACAGGGTGTTTTTCCCTCACAATCGCTCTGTTTGCTTGTCTCATGTCTAGGCATAGCCTTACATCCCCATTGGGCTTCTCAACTACTACTAAGGGGTTCACCCAGCTAGTCGGATTTTCTACTTTCTCTATCACGTCTAACTTGAGCAGGTCTTCCAGCTTTTCATTAACTTTAGCCCTCCTACTAAAAGGAATTCTGCGTACTGGCTGAGCTACTGGGTGGATGTCTTGGTCGATATGAAACTTCAACTGGTATCCTTTGAGCTTGCCAAGACCTTGGAATACTTTTGGGAATTTTGCTTTCAGCGCAGCCTTTCTATCTGCATGCTTTGGCGTATCTTGCGGTCCATCGGACTTGATTTCGCAGCTATTGATGGAGATACCAACCCTTAGCACGCCTAACAATTCAGAAGTTTTGCGGCCTAGTAGTGTTGTTGCTTTACCGCATGTGATATAAAATTCAGCACTTAATGACTGGTGGAACTGGGGTACGCCTACACTTAGAATACACTTCCCTTTAAGTTGGAGTGGCTCTACTGAGGCATAGGCATAAACTTTCTTAGTGCACTCCAACAATTTAACTCTACCCCTTGTTATAAAATTAAATACTTCTGACATCAAATTACAACTAGCACCAGAGTCAATAACAGTGTTTATAAGCTTATCTTCAATAATCAGTTCCAGGGTGTTCTCCTCATCAGTTGCTCCGGTGCTGAACACGTAGAAATCATCGCTACCTGCATCATCGTCTTCAGCCATTTGGTTCGCGGTCAGCTGGTTCACATTTCCTCGGCCTTGTGAGTTTCCCTTGTTCTTTCCATGCTGAGGTTTTCCACGAGTGTTTCCATGACCACGACTCGAACTTCGACTCGATGTTTTTTTCCTATTCTGCTCAGGCTGTTTTGAGTGGCAGCAAACTTCAAAATGGCCAAGTTTTCCACATTTTCCACACTTGTGATCACGTGAGCGATAACATTCCTTGGCGAAGTGACCCACTTTATCGCATCGCCAACATTTTCCTCCTTGCTTAGAGCTAGTCACAATGTTGTTTACATTCTCGCGAACGAGGATAAGCGCTTCCTTATCGTGATATTGACTGACAATTTCCATAAGTTTAGCGAGGGTCAGCGTCTCTTCACGATACAGTTTTGATTTGAGGTTTCTGTCCTTTATGAATGAAATGGCGCGATCTCGTACCTGATTGTCCCTCTCGCCTTCGTATTCGCAGTGTTCTGCTAGTTTCTGCAAGCGAGTAATGAAGTTGTTGATAGTCTCACCCACCGATGGTGTAGCCGCTAAAAACGCTTGTCGAGCCATAGGAGCATTCTTTCGGAATTTAAAATGATTTGACAAGCATTCCATAGCTTTGTCGTTATCCTTAGCTCCACCACGCGATTCGGCGGGAATGGAGTTGTTAAAAATATCCCGTACAGTGGGTCCAGCGAGGTGAAGTAACAGGGATCTCTTCTGTGTCGGGTCACTTATCCCTGATGCACTGACGTAGAGTTCGAATTCTTCTTTCCAAGTTATCCATCGCTGGGCGAGTGTAGCTGGTTCGCCAACAGCGTCGAACGCAGGCAGTCCAGGTAATCCGCTTAAACACACGGCCATCTGTGCGAGTTTTCTCCACCATTTAAACTCGTTTCCACTGTAGCAGCTGCTCGGCGATACAACGTTATTTTCCTCGTCGCCAAATGTAGTGGTCTGGTCTCAGAATATCCGGACAAGTCTCACAACTCAACAATTCTCTTTTATTATTCGACTTACACACCACATCTACTAATAAACAGTACCGTATTACATCCCATCCGGTAGGATGACTTCCGGTACACTACAAACTGTAGGCTACTGTTGGAATCAATTCAAATTTTAAGTCAATTTTTCGGTTTAGAAACCCCCAGCGAGTTTTCAAACGGCCAAAAGCACACTTTATTTGATTTCTGGCGGATCAAAGCATGGAGTTGAAAACAACTTGATTATTTTCCGAACATGTTTGGTATTCCTCCAGACAAAATGGGGTTAAAGGGTATGCAGGGTCAGCAATCAAATAATTTGGCACTGCATCAAAACCAGGTAATATTGCACGGAATGTTTGTGGCAGTTTTCTTCCATTCAGTTTTTCACAAATACTGGAATTGGCAAAAACTTTGCATCGTGAACTGACCCGGGCCATCGGCATTCGACATCCATAAAATATCCTTTACTGTCAGGTATAGCTTGAATGTTCAGAGAAAAGAACTGTTTGTAGTAGAAACCCAAATGCTTGGATCATACCAAACCTTCGTTCAAACTCAGATACTTTTTCTATCATGTCATCCTGACTCTTAGGTAAGTATAGATATTTTGGCCCCAGCACAGTGTTTATGGCATTGCATACATCTACTACGGTCTTTGAAACGGTGCACTGATGGATACCGAAGGTATTGGCCGTCATCCACAAGGAACCTGTGTCTTTCAGGTAATAAAGAGTGACAGCTAATTTCTTATCTGTGGTAAGAATACGATGATTAGGGGTGTTTGACTTGGGTCCAGTTATTGGGTCCAAATCTGTAACTAAACTATAGAAACACTTTCTACTCATTCGGAAATTTTTCTTCCACAAACTGGCTGGCACATCTGTTCTAGCCATATTTCTCCACCTTGGTTTCCTACAAAGCCGACGAACTCAAAAATATATTCTTTTTCGTGACCGTTTACTTTTCCTCGCATCCAAATATGCGCTCAACAGCAAAGCCCTCCTCACTTGTAACAGTTTGTAAGACACAACCATACCATGAAGTTGTAATGTCAAGGCCGCTAGAAGCCCAAACTGGACTAGGACAAGCACTGCTACTTTTCGTATCTTCCCTGTCGCCATATTGGATTTCGAAACTGCCGCGCATTTCCGCCAGATTACCGCTTTCGCGTTCAGTTTCAGCCCGGGCTGAGTTACCTCATATAATCGCTATTTTTTCAGCCCGGGCTGAAATTCTCCATGTAATCAGGCCCTTAAACGGAAACCCAAAGCCACATGTCTTTTCATGCAGTATTTTCTTGTGTCTGATTGTGATTAAGAAGCGATCCATCATCATTATAGAAATGACAATGCTAATGCTTATAATTAACCGTTCATTATGGTCAATTTTTTTCCAGATGTCAGCAATGAGCTGCAGTACAAAATCACGAGATGCAAAAAATTTTTGTTTCGAATCTGCTTCCCTCTAGCTCTACTTGAAATTACTTTTTCAGATAGCTTGTTCTTGAGCAGTGTGATTGTGAAGAAATGGCTTCCAAACGTATACTTGTACGAGATTTCCAGGTCATAACCTCCACCACTTTCAATGCGCTTGCCCTTTGCAGTGACGTTTCCGTTGCTTGTTGGTTTGAATTTTACTTCCAACAACGCTACTTTAGCAAAATTTCCGTTTTATCTCCACGTTGATCGTAAGAACTATGAAATGACGGAATGAGATGTATGTCGTTGTAAACTGTAAGTCAGAAATACTGCATAGTAGAGCAAAAGACAATTGATTGTACCTTTTCATAACTTTACGTTTATTGCACCGCTACATTTACAAGTGAGCAACTTTGTTGAAAGTAAAGATCGCCTCAAAGAGCGTTGATTTTCTTATTGTTTGCTTGAATGCAGTGTCGTATGACACGCTATTGGAACTGACATTTGACCACGCCCAGCGAATATTTTTAGTGATCCTGTATTAAGCGGTCACCTGCATTAAGCGGCCAATTTCTGAAGTCCCGAGGGTGGCCATTATATACAGGTTCTACTGTATTATCGTTTCCATACATTCTTATGGTAGCCGCAACTCAATCCTTTACATTAATTGATGGGGGACTTTAAAATCCGCGAACTCAACTTAAACGACATTCTTCAAAATTTGGGCATTAATTAAAGAAACCAAGGTTTATTGACCACCGTGCAAAACGCTCCAGTTCTGCTAAAACGACTGTAGTCTCGGGTTGAATTCAATCTTAAGGGACATGTTTTTTCACCCCGCAAGTTGACGTCTTAAGTCGTAAAATTGGTTTGGGTGAGAATGCCCAGGAGAATAAAAATTATTCGTTCACTTTGAGTTTGGATATCGTCGTCGAAGTTGACGTAGCAGATTTTAAGGTCCCTATTTTACCCTCAACCCTCAATAGTTTACCCTTGACCCTCGCCTTTTTACTCTCAACCCTCAACATTTTACTTTCGGCCCTCAACATTTTACCCTCGACCTTCGACAATTAGTGATACTCTCACTATATCATGCTTTTACGCTAATCCTGTTAATTAATTATATTACTTTATATTAATTGTCACAATTCGAAGAAAATTTGTACGGCATGTGTCGTTTAGCCCTGGCATTAGTTTTATCTTATTTTATGTTGGCTTATAGAGTTTTGTCCCATTTTTATTTCTGCGGTTTGCACAATAACACAACTTGGTTTATTTAATTGTAAGATAATTCCTGAAAATATTGCAGAGTCTTCGTGTTTTCTAAATAGTTAGTGCAAAGAAGGATAAAAGGGAGGAGATTAGGCTCTCTGCAACTGGGCAAAAATAAAATAAGCTAATGGAAAAGTAAAACTAAAATGCATGGAGAACAGTGAAATTGTCAAACAAAGAAAAGGATAATGCAATAGATTTCTTTTGCACGCCACAAAGTAGAATGCAAAGTGTTAATTGCCAAGCTGCAAAGGACCCGTTACGCAGTCGACTTGTTCGGGCAATATTGAAACAAAATCATGACCGAGAAGTTAATTAAATTTATCTTGATAGTTTTTCAATACTCTTCTCACGTGTGACCAAGGTAATTTTAATCAGGTAACCGCACGGAGCCGGAATCGAACCCTAGTCACAGTGGCGAGAGACGCGTGCTCTACCACTGTGCCACCAGCACCAGTGTTCACTCGTGTGTAGTTTTAGACAAGAGTATCGTCGCGCATGGTCACCAAGATTATTTTGCTGCAGTTCATTTTGAGATCATAAGCGAAAGGTAGATATGAAGAGCCACCGAGACATCAGGGGAAGATTGTTCAAGGTGCTCGTCATACAAAAACTCCGCATAAGGCTATGGTGATGAGCATCCTCGACCTTTTGCAGGGTAACTGAATTGAATAATTTCACCAGGAAAGACATCAGCATACAAATTAGTCTGGTACTGTTCCGCCAATTTACTGGCCTCGAATTATGAATAGCTATTGTTTAAACTGGACATGTTCATTATGACTTTGAAAGAAACAAAGACTTCTAGATAAGCCAGCTTTAGCGCGTTCAATTCCGCAACAAGTCTATTGATCATCGTCAAGAAGTTTGTGTTCGAATTTTTCTCTGGGATTCAAGACAATTCCTTCACAGTCTGAATCATTTAACGACATAATGCTTTCCCTCATTCTGGATGTGCCTTCCTTTTAATGAGAGTTGCCACACGCTGTCTTAGGCCCGTTTTAGACGGCGTACTTTTCATGCGCCGAACCTAATCCAGCAATTGAGCACGGCAGAGGCACGGCGTCTAAATCAATTAAGTTCGGCAGGTTTTGATTAGGTGCGACACGAACATTAAATTCGACATAAGCTGTCGCATTATGCGGCACATGAGCGACTCCGGTTTAGACGTCGCTCTTTTCATGCGCCGAACTAAATGCATAAATCATAATAATGTATTATAATGTCAAAACTGTCCCAAAATGCACCAGGATAACCGCGCAAACATGCGTGCGTCTTGGCGGAATTTTATTATTCGAACATGGAGCCTTGCAATGTATGCTTTCGCGTTACGAGTTATCGTTGTATTAGATGCACGTTACCTTTATGTAACCTTTGTTCGGTTGAGGAGTTAGATGATGGTACGTGTGGATGGATTGCTGGCAAGCAAGTTGGCTACTGTAAAGACTGCGATCACAATTCACAGTCTCGAGGGAAACAGAAAGTTCCCATACACAATGTAAATGGCGCCGTCAAGAACAAAAGACTGAAGTGGTACGTATTCATATGGGCTTTTGATTGTTTAGACCATTACTTGCCTTAAAAAAGCATGAGATAGCGATCACACACATTCCTTTGTTCTTACTTGCTCATTAAAGAAAGGCATACTATCATTTGGTCAAACACCATTTTGTTTCACCAAAGTTTACAATGCGCCTATAAGCTATGCTATTGCATAAATTAATATTTAAAAACTGTGTTTCTGACTTGAATATTCTAGCATAAAAGATATTACTCCATCTGGTCAGGATGACTATGCAGAGACAGAGTGTGACATCACTTATGAAGAGCATGGAGATGCACACGACCTTCTAAAGGATAATGATGAAAATAGTGAAAGTGAAGAAGATGAAGATGAGGAAGATATTCTTACCACATCAAAGAAAAGAAAAAACAAAAAACCAGGGCGAAAGGCCAAGTGGAGTGATTCACTGGTCAATGATTTAGTGGATGTCATTGTAAATGATGAAAACTACAAAAGAAAGCTCATCTTTACGAATACAAAGAACCAAAAGAATGGTGCTATTTATTCAAAGATTTTAATAGAAGTCAAGGAAAGAGCAGCTACAAGAAATGAGCCAGTTCCATATACAGCTGTTCAACTACGAACAAAATTTAAAAAGCCAGTGGGTGAATGCAAGAGAGCTGCACTTACAATTAAGACAGCAACAGGGATCAAGAGATTCCAAGATAATACAGGGTATGGACAATGGTTTGATCAGTTGTTTGCTCTTATAAAGACAAGAGACTCCTGTCAGCCAGATCAAGCAATTGAGCCTTCTGCTTCAACATCTACATCTGGCAGAAACTCAAGCAATACTGACTTAGAGGAGTCAAGCAGATCAGAAGCAGGTGATGCAAGATTGTTTGTGCCAGTGAAAAGAAACAAGAAAGCAAAAAAAATTGGCCCAATTGAAGAAGCAGTCAATGTCATAAAACATGCACTGGAAAATGATCCGGTCAAAGATCTTTTGGCATTCATGAAAGAGGAGGCTGAAAAATCACGGCAACATGACTTGATGCTTATGCAGATGCTGCAAACAGTCCCACAACAAACCTTCCCACACCCAGTACCACAGAGTCCACAACCTCAGGGGTCACATGCAATGTATCTGCCACAAAACATGCATGCAATGTTTCCTCCCAATAATGTGGTGAATACCAGATATGCTGGCACTGCCCAACCTTCACAACCTAGTGAAGTTCAATACTCACCACAAAGGCAGTATTATAATGACAAAAATGGACAAAGTTACTATACTTTGTAAAAAAATTTTGTTTTTAAAAGAAAATTTTGAAATCTATGAATTCAAGATCTTAATATCCATTAATTTATTCAGGTAGCAAATACAAACTAGTCCATAATATAGCAATTCTTGTAATATGTACATGTATACAGGTTTTCATCCATTTGTTTATCACTTTTTGTATTTTGATATGTAATAGGTGAATTATTTCCATAATTTTGTTAGATTTCCTTCACTTTACAAATATACCAATCAGTGGGTCTCAAGTGTTTTGTTGTCATGCCATTGATGTAACCAAACAGAACATGTATTTACATATTAGAAAAATCCCCAATGTCTACAATGAATTCTCTTTCTCCTTCCATAATTTTGCACACAGTGTATCTCGGATATGACCTGCTTGAGTACCTGCATCACTGATTTTTTCACAGGATCTCATATCCAGCAGTTTTCTTACTGTTGCCCTGTCCCTTCTTTCATTGGAATTAGAATCAAGGGTCATATCAAGTTTTTTTGATAAAGTTTCACCCTTGTCAATGCAAATGTTGTGCAGTACCATACTTGCCAGTGCTGTTGTCTTCACTTGGTCAGCATCACTCGCCACCTTCCCTTCAGTTGGCCATAAGCTCCTTCAGTCACCATTCTTGCTCTACTTAACCTGTAGTTGAAGTTTCTCTGTTTCTGTGTCAGCACTGCATTTGTATAGGGTTTCATTAACCAAGATTGCAGTGGAAATGCTGCATCACCAAGAATGAGTGGAGGAATAATAGTATTACCCACCTTTTGGCCAATGTTTGGAATTATGTTTTGTTCTGTTATATCTCGCCATAGTTCAGTTGACTGGAAGATCACAGAATCATGAGAATTTCCAGGAAATCCACAACTTCCCCAAACAAATCTATAATTTGAGTATACAATTGCGATCAAAACAACAGAATAAAAATTTTTATAATTGTGGTATTCCTTGCATGCCTGAAGGCCTCCAGGAGGACACTTGATAGGTATATGGCAACCATCAACTGCTGCCCAGCAGAAAGGGAACTGCCACAGTTCCTCCATGTCCAATATCTTTCTCTCAAAGTCACTTTGTGTTCGAGGCATATGTCCTTGAACAGATTCTTGCCAGAGATTGTCGACAATTGCTTCTGTCACCTCCTTTACAATTAAACAGACTGTTGCAACCCCCAATCCCACCATCTCTGCTATTGTGTAATAATAGTCTCCTCTAGCAAGACGATATAAACAAATTCCAAGTCTGCATTCGGGCGATATTGGCTCTTCATTAATCGTGTCTCGTTGAAGAACATGCTTTATACGGTTAAGAATGAACATAAATGTACTCCTCGAGACTCGAAAGGTTCTGGTAAATCTTTTCTCGGAGTAAGTATTCCACACAAGAGTCCACCAGCCTCTGTTGCGTTCAAATCGACGACACGAACGTTGGCGAACAGGCGTTTCATTGAAACGAGATAACAATAAAAGAGTAGCCAAACACATGCTCAGCATCAGACGTCTTCTGTACATGATATACGTTAAAGCGGCTATTACTCGTCGTCTTCTATTACGTCGGATAATACTTTTTCGCAAGAGAGCTTTTATGATAGTTTGACCCGCCATCCTGAATTTTACGCGCGAAGGCCTTCGCTACTTGGTGTAAGTTAATATATAGTTACCTGCTATTTGGTGCGCCAGCATTAAGTTCGACGTATAAATCAACAGCCGCTCTGGAGTCGAACTTATTAGTATTAGATTCGGCGCATGAGAAGAGCGGCGTCTAAACCGGACCTTAGCTTCCATCTCCAACTCGTCAAAACATCCCGCGACGAATTAACAAAGTTGATCAATGAAGCCAGTTGGTCAACAGATGATTTCAGATAAATGTCCACCAGCTGCAGTCGAGTCTTACTTGAGGCATTAAATCGAGAAAGGATACGATTCCGAAAAACACAAAAGAATTGTTTCAAGACGTTCGATTGACTATGATAAAGTATGTGACTCACGTCTTGATTATTTAATCATTATTTAATCATTTCTATAATAAGATGCCTGTTGGTGGACCTCCTTGACTTTGAACATTTTTTAGTGGTCTCTTCAGAGTCCTAAGAAAAACCCATACAAAGATACTTTTAACCGCCTGGTTATTTTGAGTAAACATTTATGAAGGATAAATACACATTGAAGTTTTCCACCAACAATCTAAAAGTTGAACTTACAGTGTGCTAATAACTTCCAGATAAGTTTAAATTTGTATGTGTGCTATCTGCCACACATTGTCATATTTTCATAACCCTGGGTAAACTGTCAGTTACCTTTAAATTTATTGAAAAACATTAACTCTTAAAACTAAAAAATTAACTCCTTAGCTGGTCATAAATGTTCTTTTGTTATTTTACACAAAGACCAAGACAAAGTACTCTTTTAGCACCATTTTACTCTGGCTAATGGCAGATGACTCTACTGATAAGGGATGACCTCCAGTCACAAAAGTGCTAATATGTGAGCATGAAGAGCTAATAAATATTTACTATGAGAATCAGGGTCAAATTTAGTCATGGACATGGCTGATGATAGCCTGCAAATGTCTGCCAATAGGAAAATATTTTCACCAACTCAGCAGCTAGTTTTCAGGGATGATTGAGTTCACAAGGATCAGCCATCACTTGCTAAAATATCAGGGCCATGAAATTTTGTAAGTCATGAACATACCTCTCAATCTCATACAATAATTATCATCAAAAGCAGAAATCAATGTTGAAAATGGAACTCTGTTAAATCATTCTAATATTCTACACTTCATGCAGTAACCAACCCTAAGTTTCCCGATATAGTGTACTGCCACCACGTGACATCACTTACCTGTCTTAAGCGACCACCTGGCATTTACGACCACTTTTGCCTGGCAAAAGGGGTGGTCTTAAAACTCAGGTTCTACTGTATCTCTATGCACTTCCTTTCCAATTTATATGTTAGACACATTCCAATGCCTCCTTTTTACAACCACAAAAGTTCAGCCCTGATACAACAAAAATGTCCAAGGATAACCAAATTTCAAGGTAATATCCAATGACATTTTTGACCTTGGACTGAAAATTTTAAAGTTGACCCTTGGAGAAAGCTAATTTGGAACAATACCTGTGCAAAGGAAAAATCTTTGATCAGTATTAACAAGTTTACAATATAACCTTTTGCCAATTTCAAGTTTGTTTTAATCTTTCTCACTCTCAGTACACCCCAGCAGTTTGACTTTAAGCTGTAAATTTGTTCTTTCTGTCACCTTCCTATTGGCTCCTTGGGCTCTTGATCTTTCCAGTCAACCACATACAGTGATTGAGGGTGTTTGTTTGTCTTTTCTTTGGAGAGGAGGTAAATTTGGTTGTGACTGTGGAGATTTTAATGTTTAATACTTGCAGTACATACTTTTGGCTTGTCTTAATTCCATCATTATTGACCACATGATTTTTTAAAATTTTTTGTGAAATTTTTTGAAAGTTACAGAGTGTAATTGCCATTTGTTTCAATTATATTATACATTATACATTTCTAAACTTTTTAATTGTAGAAGCTTTTGAAATTTTTATATAATATACAGTAACTGCTTTTAACCTAATCCGAAGAACACTTCCCATACTTAGTAGATGCCACAACATGTAACAAAAACTCCATACCTGTGTGTTTGGATCAATGTCATCTAAAGCTAATCCATGTACAGGAGATTTTGTCATCTTTAAAATCTACATCTAAGTAATTAAATGATGTCTTAGTTAAAAAATTTAAACAGACCATTGTAAATAATATACCAATCCATAGTGTGCATGCACCATAAAAATTGATTTTTTGGATTCAATGTTAAGACTTAACAACATAATAAACTCTCAGGGGACAAAGGAAATGACAAAATTATATTTTACATATTGATTTATTTTTAGTTATTTTTACATTGCTATCTTTGACTTGACAAAACTTTCATCCCTTTACAATGAATGTACCGTGCTGTACTATTGTCATTGACATGATCAGTGCCAGATTTATATAGGGATAAAAGGGGCGATTGCCCTGGCCCACCTCTATGCAAAATTATGATGATTAAAAAATTAGTTTCTTTTATTAACCCTTTGTTTACTGATGGGACTTTAATGTCTCAAGTAGAAGAGTGACTTTATTGGTCAGTAGCCAGTAGGGGTGCTGAAGAACCTGTAAGGAGAAGGGACTTTTGAGTCAATTCCGTGTGTTTCATAGAAGAGCCTGGAAATGATTTGATTCAACAGTTTAACCTAATTCAAAATTGACTTTGAGTTTTGCTGGCATGCATAACACATTTATCTATGTATGTATAACTTGACAGTTCCAGTTACCTGCAATAAACAGACTTTGATGTGTACATTTGGTGATTTGTTGTGTATTTCCATGTATAGGGGGCAGCCCACCAAACAAGAAGTGCCCTGGGCCCCCCAAGATCTAAATCCAGCACTGGACTTGATATATCAGTGACAAATACATGAAGTTTTTCTCACTGAAGACCTTTTTTCTTTTTCTTCCACCTTCCATCAGGATTCCCTTCAAGTTGGTCCTTTGGATGATTTATCACATACCTATATTGAAATAAAAAGTAATGGAGAAAAATGATATTTTGCTACTCAGGAATTTTTCTTGTTCAGTGTTCTAGCAAGGTTGAAAAAATGACAGGCCAGGAAATTTGCATCGAGAGTTTGCACTGCAAGGCGATGCCAATTGTTGTGATAATTTCTTTGCCAGAGGAGCTTTGACAAAGCCAGCCATTTAGCAAACTTATAGAATTTCATTTTCAAAGGCATCATCACTGTCAAAAAAGCCCACAGAAGTACTGAACTTGAAATAGTAGCTTACGATTGATGTTTTCATTGGAGTACCTCTGATAAACATACATGTTTCAGCAACCTAAAAAAGAGATTTGATTGACTCTTTGCAATGTGTAACTATGAAACAGTGCATTTACTATACTGCTGACCATAGGATAATGACCAGAAAAATGAAAGTGAGATAGAAAATCACAGGGCACTCAGAAAAAGAAAGGGCACTCTTGAAAATTGAAGGGCAGAGTGCTCTTTCATTCTGGCCTACCTAGAGCACTGTTGTTACATTTATACAGTAACAACATACAGTTACTGTGATTGTTTTATTATTAAACTAAGGGTAGACATATCATTAATATGAATAACAATGCCCAGCAGATTGTGCGAAGTATCGCCATATGTAAACATTAACAGTTGCATAAACAAAGAAGGCTAGAAGAGTTTCAATAGTGACATGATCAATAATAATTATAAAATAACACACATCCAACACAAGCTCTGATTGGATGAGCCCCATTTCCTCTCAGGGTACAAATGCATGCTGATATTATTTTCATTTTGTATGGGACATGGATAATGTCACAACAACTCAAAAAACCATGGTTATTTTATAAAATAGATAGAAAATATCTTTTGACATAAACATTCATGAAGCCTTTTCAAATAGAAAAACATCTGAAAATACTCAGCTATGCCTCATGTTTCCACCAAGCATTTTTCCAGTTGAAATACAGTAACATCATTCATGTTTACATCATACCACCGAGACACTCACACAATTTCCTATTTGTTAATCACAACATTAAATGCAGTGTGTATCACATGTTTGGCAGGACAATTAGGAATAGCACCAACTGTTCTTTGCTATGTTACCTTTTATCAGCATGGACCTCAATGAAAATGAGGACTTACAAGATTTCTCTTTCAAGACAATTTCCTGTCACCCCTAAATTTGTGCTATCCAGCCACCACATGAGATGTAGCAAAGAACATTTCCAAATTTTCATGATAGCATCACTACTTCAGACAGTATTTCTAAAGAAAAATGTTTATAAACCATCTAATCAGAAATCCAATAAGTGTAGTTTGATTCATAATGGTAAAAATTGAAGTACTTCATTTACTGTGTCTTCATTGCCAACCTTTTAAACTCCCTACTATGACCTGTGTGCAATTCAGGGATCCTGGGATATGTCACTCTAGTAAAACTCACCACATCAATGTAGGTAAATGAAATGCATCCTGCTATTCTGGGCCAGCTTGCTTAAATAATAAGTGAATTATCATCAAGGTAGAATGTATATAATAGTAAAAATAATTTCAGATGTAAAATTGTGGTATATGTAAACTAATGAAAAAAGGTTAAAATTAAAATTTAATCAATAAAATCAATTTAAATGTGTAGATATAACGTAATACTAATAGTATCACTTAAATAAGTTACAGTTACAACTTACACACTTCTTCGGATTACTCCAAAATCGTTTATTATCTTAATAGTCATAATGGTAAAACTTCAAAATGCCTGGTATCCATTCGAAAACGTTCGTTTATTGATGACCATTTAAAGATGGTATCCAGTTAACTTAAAGGCACTTATATCAAACGAGTACACATACATTTAGCGTGTAAATTCTTCACGTATTGATTTAGCAAAAGAAGTGAAGCCTTCTTTCAAAAATATTCTTCCATAGGTGACATTTACAGTACGTGTACTCTGTAACGATTAGCTGCCGATGACTGGCCTCCCTTACATGGGGACTGACAAGCACAATCAGATACAGTAAATTATATTGCGTTAAGTAGCTGTGAAAGCAGGAGTCAGTTGTGGTGCACAGTATCAAAACGAATGTCAGTACGGTGAAGCAACATGTTTTCAGTTACCATTCTTAAGCACTTAAACAAACACTGGTGTTACATGTATTACGCGGAAACATACCTGTTTTCATCGTTGATATTCATTGCTGCAACAAAACCAAAAGACGGGGCGAAAAATGGTTTATATCAAGTTTTTAAAAGAGTACAATTGTTGAGTACCTCTTTTAGAGTTTCGAATTAACCGCCATTTTTTAATGACTCAGATTTACGCGCATATATTTGATGCAAGCAACCGCGCTGTACTGCGGGCTCTCGTGGTTCGTGCTCCTCAGATATGATTTGCAACGTTGCCACGCCTGGGGTTTTTAGGCCAGATCTGGGGTTTTTTACTTCAACCTGGGGTTCTAGGGTTTTTGTCATGAAATCTAGGGTTTTTCAATAAGATCATAATTTTTTTATGATTTTAAGAATCAGGTGTAATTTCAGGGCAGTTGGTGTCCTACGTGTATATTTATCATAACACTAAAAAGTTACGATTTGATTATATAAAGTATAACAAAAAATTACTGCTGGTTTATCGTGCCGCAGACGCACACAATGCCACTATGTCAATCATCTTACTCTTTCACGTGTTTTTAATAATGTCATCCGAAAAAATTAAAAGCTACTCTACAGAGGAAGCCCTGCTTGGCCCTTCAACAAAAAAAGCAAAAACGTGGTACAAGCAAACTTTCTGTGATGCATGGCAACAAGATCCAGAATTAAAAGACTGGCTTGCAAGACCCAACAAATAAATCTGGTGCATTTTGTTCAGTGTGTGAATGCAAGTTAAAGGATGCAAATAAGACAGATTTAATGAGACATAAAGCCACGAGAAAGCATGTCAATACATTCAAAGCAAAACGAAACACACCGCAAGTCAGTTCTTTTTTTAACAAACCAGCAAAATCGAATACCGAAGAAATGACCGCAAGAACCGAAGTCCTGCTAGCTGGGTTTATGGCCGAGCATAGAATGCCTTTCCTTCAAGCCGATCACTTGAGTGAATTGATGAAAAAAATGTTTCCAGATAGCAAGATTGCGCAGAAAATCAAGATCAAGAAGACAAAAGCATCATATGTGATGCAAGAGGGAATCGCTTGGGAAGAGGTTGAGTCAGTATCTTCAATTTGCTGGGACAATAAGTTCTCTATCATTATAGATGAATCCACCGACATTTCCGTCTCCCGAATTCTTGCCACCGTGGTACGATTTTACCACAATAGGAAAGTAACAGAGTCCTTACTAGCGGTGATTGAAGTTGAAGATAGCTCTGCTGAAAGTATGTACGCTACTGTCAAGGGCCTCCTTCAAGAAAAATCAATCCCTCTGAAAAATATTGTCGGGTTTGGAAGCGATAATTGCTCAGTAATGATGGGGGCAACTACAGGATTTCAAACTCGTCTGAAAGCAGATGTCCCTGGTGTTTTTGTCCTTGGATGTGTTTGCCACTCCTTCGCCTTGTGCGCAAACCATGCAAGTAAGCATCTCCCTTCTTGGCTGGAATCGTTTGTTAAAGATGTGCGCTGCTACTTTGCTTGAAGCAGCAAAAGACTGCACGAATTCCGCCTAATCCAGGACGTCGTAGATGCACCACGTCATAGAGTTCTCAAACTTTCGCGGACTCGATGGCTGTCCCGTGGTCAAGTCATTGCCAGAATTCTGGAGCAATGGGAGGCATTGGCGCTCTTCTTTCAGTCTGAGTCCCCATCTGATCGTGTCGACGGAGCTGCCAAGATCTATCAAATGATGAAAACAGCGGGAACAAAGCACATGCTTTTGTTTCTCAATTACATTTTGACCAAGGTTGACAAATTAAATAATGAATTTCAATCTACGCATTTCAAATTGCATACGTTGTACAGTACCATCTCGGATGAGTACAGGAGCATTTTGGCCATGTTTATTCAAGATAACGTGATCAAAACCAGGCCAGTGAGCGAGATCGATCCTAACAACGCAGAGCTCTACAAGCCCATTAAGGAATTGCACCTTGGAGGAAGGTGTTTGGCAATGTGCGCGAGAGAGCTTTTGGCTAACCAAGAACAACGTTTCAGACAAGACTGCCGTACTTTTCTTATTCAATTATGCAATGAAATGAAGAAGAGGTTCACCTTACAAAGTGATTGTGTTCTTGCTATGTTGTCAGCTCTCGACCCAAAAGAGGCGTTGTCAACTGACAGATCATTATCCTCGATTATCCCACTAGCAGTGCATTTTCCATCTTTGGTATCCGAAGAAAACCTAGATGAGCTTGATGACCAATGGCGAGACATACTGTATGCCAAGGCTTCTCTCAAGAACATGGGTGATTCCCCTACAGAATTCTGGGATGAACTGCGTGCTGTGAAAGATGGCAACAACTTAACAAAGTTTGAGCTTCTTGGCACCTTTATGTGCAATCTTTTGGTCTTGCCGCATTCATCTGCTTGTGTCGAGAGGGTATTCTCGCAAGTCAACATGATGAAGACCCCGGCAACAAATTGGCTCCACGCTGCAACTTTGGCCAACAGACCGTTGGCTAAGCAAGCTATTGCTCGTGAGGGAACAGTGTACCACACATGGGAGCCATCGAAGAAACTTATTGAAGATGTACGATGTAGATATTGTCGACTGCGATATCTTGAAAAACTGGGGGCACAGAAGGAGGAAGATGTCATTCGTGTATATGACGTTAATGTTATGCCAGATGAATACGATGACATTTGATTTAATACATTAGAAATTCTTGCTAAATGTTTGCTTTAGAGTTCCTTTTCATGTTTTGTGCTCTTTACTATAATATATTTTCATAAGTTCTATTTATTTTTATGAAAGTTTCAATTTTCAAACGCTGAAATCAGCAAAATAAATGTATTAAAATAATTGTTCGCCCCAGTCCCCAACTGTTCCACACCCAAGGTTTCCGATCTGGGGTTTTTCTTTCAATTCTGGGTTTTTTCTCCGGTGGCAACGCTGCCCCGGACATGATTTGTGGCTGTATTGCAAATCGATGTCCTCAGAACTGATTACTGATGAGCCAAAACCGGGCCGGACTGATGTTAATGAAAACTATGCATGGCATGGACTCTCAGACCTTCATCGCACTGCCCTGGGTAGCCTACATAAAGTGCGGACGTTATTTTTAAATGGGACAGATGTAGCCGTCCGAAATAATTATTGCGAAACTGCTCTACATTATACTTGTCAATCTGGTAACTGGGGTGGAGTTTTCCAACTCCTTTCGTTTGGAGCAAATCCTTTATGACCTTCATAACAGTAGAAGGATGTGTGTTTACCATGCAGCAAGAAGTGGTTACCTGTAAGATCTCACAGTCTATCTTGTGTCATTTGCCATTTACTTTTCTTACTTCGTGCTAGTAAAATTAGTATTATTTTTTTTCTTTCCCACAAAAGCTTATATCATTCAATACAAAAATGAAATATTGTCCACGTGTGTATTAGAGTACTTCTGAGATAGAACGAGAGGCTGTTGTTGATGATTGACATGTCATAAAGCAAAAATCATGGTCAGGCATTACGTACTTGCACAACTTTTCTTGTACTTTTGTTGTGAGACAAGTTGCAGCAGAAATTGCATCATGAAGCACAGTCAGCAATCACCAAATCTCACAACACTGTGCAATTGTTGCACAAAGTTGAACCAAGTTGTATTTTTTGCAATGCTTGTAGCAATACTGCAACAAAATTTTGAGGTGTCCCTTACGAAAATATCCTATAAGATCCTATAGGAATTATTATAGGATATTTTTAGTCGTGTAAGAATTCTTATAAGACACGTCTTTTCCTACAGGAATTCTTATAGGACACATCTTATCTCATCGATATTTTTGTAAGATCTGACTGATCATAAAGGAATTCTTATAGAGTATTTTTAGTCCTATAGGAATTCCTGTAAGGCATGTCTTGTCCCATAGGAATTCTTATAGGACACATCTTGTCCCATTGATATTTTTGTAAAATGTGCCTTCCTATAGAAATTCTTAGATGTGTCTTGTCTTACAGGAATTCTCTGTTATACTATATGATTGGAACTTTCACAAACCACAAAATCATTGCAAATATAAGTGATGTAAAAGTCACAATTTAGTTTTAATGAGACCCTCAATTGTCATTAATTTGATAAGGAAACAGACAAAAGTATTGTTTCCTTCCTGAAACTAATTTTATACATTTTCTCCTAACCTGATCTGGATATATGGCTATTTGCATCCCAGACAGTTCTACTTGAACTAGAAAGAAACTATTTACAATGCCACTGACATTCCTTTCACTGTACAGTGGTCTTGTGCACTCAACCATTGGTTGTACTAACACCAGAATATAAGAAGTATAAGAACAATATTGCAAATTATTTATATTACATGAGCATGTTGGTTTAATTAATAATAAACCAATAATGCTACCATATTTGAAATGTTCATGTTCAAATGTTATACTATGGTTTCTGTGTTTTTTGGAGCGCACATATTGGATGCTTGAAAAATATCTATGATTTATAATAAACCTTGAGTACAGATCTCCACTTTGATTGGTTACTGTTACACCTAGGAGCTGCTGAACTGCAAGTGTTTGTGACGCAGAAAGCTGTATTGGGTTTTGTTGGCCAATACCTTTAACAGTATCTGAAAAAACAGTTTCATTACCCACAAGCTTATTGTTTGTCAGACTCTGATACAGACTAAGCACGGTGGGAAATGTTTCATCATCAATGCACTGTTTTCCAAAGACAGTAATCTTTCATGACAAAATAAAGGACTCTGCAATTTGTTTTGGAACAAATTGTGTACCATGGAACATCTTCTGCAAATAATGGTTGCTTGACTCAAACAAAAAAGCAGCTGATGACCATGAAGGGCCACAGTGTTAGACTGACTGAGCCAAATGTACTAACTGGTGGACATTAAATGAGCAGCTTTTCAAACCATAAAGATCTTCTGTTTGAATTACAAATCTTGTCAAACAGACTTCTGCTACATTAATGGTGCTCTGCTTGATTTAGTCACCAAGAAGGCAGTAGACTCCATGGACAAATAAAAAGAAATGTTGAAGAAACTTTCTTGGTAGTATTCCATGCAAAACAACAAGACAATAAAATATAAAAGTTCTCCACTCTGATGCTTTCCAATATTTATGGTCAGTTATGGAGCGAGGTGCATGACTAATTTCACTGGGGACTTCAATGGCTTCTAGCCTAAGGTTTATTTCATGCTCCTTATTACCAATATAACATGGCATGTCTTTTTTGCTGCTATCTAACCATGAATCAGCAAATTGACAGGCAACTCCAAGGCAGACACAATGCATAAAGTCAACAGACACACCTCATACTTGATCAAAGGTTGGAAAAACACCAATCACTGATGGTCCTTTCACCCCTTTTACTGCTTCTTTCTTCGTCATGGCTTCAAGACTATATCGCAGTTGCCTTTCCGTAGTACACAATTTTGGAGGACCCCTAAAAGAAACTCAATGTATTTTACTCCAAACCAAACAGGGCAAACTTTCACAATGTTGCTTGTAATTCTACCAGTTAGAGCTTGTAAGCATAAAACTGTAAAAAATTTAGCTTAATAATTGCTATTTCATTTAAGCCAAACTTAATGTATATATGATTTTTCAATCAATAGTTCAACAGTACAATACTAAAATAAAAATAATGATTGGTACCTATAAGGGTAATATCGAGTTGGAGGACCACCACTGGCAACAGTTTCACCAGGAAATTCACACCAATCACAGCCATGTTGTCCATTGAATTGTTTACAATTTCTAACAATTGCTCAAGCTGGTGAATCAGCAGAAAGGACAACAGCAAAAACCTTCCTGGTCTGGGCCTCACTGTGTATTGTGAACCCTTCTTGTTCCAGCTTCTTGCACTCCTCAACAAAAGGCTTTAAAAATGTGTTCATTCCAGGCTTACTTTTGCCAAACCAGATTGCATTAAGTGAAAATATGCTTTCTTCTTAAGTGGGGAGGTAGTTCATTAATCATACTTTGAATAGGCCAAATTGAATAGTGTGATGATTCAAAGATAGGAATTCCATCAGTGCTCCAAGTCAATGATAAGTCATTGCATGAAAACTTGTGTTTTTCTACCAACTCCTGACAGAGTCTAGCTGATGTTGTGTCTGAAACAACAGAGTTTCTAGTTGCAGACAGGTTATGGTTGATAAGATGAGGTGACAATTTCTCATTTGAAAGCAAGTCCTTAAGTTGCTCTTCCATTGGAAGGTATAAAAAATAATTTTGATTTTTTATGTTATCTTCAGCATTAAACCTTTTACAACAAGACTCGCAATTTCTTTCGGAAATGTCTTCGCCAAGGTAAAAGGAACATGATGCGCAATAATAGTGAGACTAAAAGTTAAAAAAAAAGAGCTCATTTTTAGAAACCTTTGACAGTTCAATAAATTACAGTATTAAGTTTAAATTTAAAAGAACTAATTATTACACCAATTTAGTATTTTATTCTTACCTGAACTGTTCCCACATGTAAATTAAATTCTTTAAAGAATTTGTATTTGGTATTAGGTACAGAATTGGGAAGTATGACGTTTAAAAGACTCAACAAATCATCTAGGGCCTCATTGGTAAGATGATGTCGAATATAAAAAGATAAAACTAATAGGAGGCACTGAGCTGTGGTGACATTAGAACCAGGATAAATTGGATTTCTTTTTTGCAAGAAGTCTACCATATTTCTTCTTCCATCCTTAAATCAAGATTTAAGAAAAACCTTAGAATGAATAACACGAAACTGAGCTCATTCAGTCCAATTTAGGGTGACGTTTGCTTACCTGACTCAATTGATCATCTACCTCAATGGGAACTTCATGATCACTAACATTCTCTTCAAGCTGAATAGAAAACATTTTTAATGTCAATTTAGTTGATCATCTATTATGTAGGATGATTCTTTGCCAATACCAGTTTATTTATATCAACAGAAGTTTATTTATCAATACCAGAAAACGTACCTCAAACTCTGAGCTGGCTGAATCAGATGGATTTGCAGTATAATCTATGTTGTTCTCTTCGGCTTTTTTCTTTTGCTTTTTTCGAGCTTTTCTTATTACAGTTTGTCTCATCAACAGTTAACAATGAAGTTTGCACTGTTTGAATTTTGTGAGGACAACAGCTGTGCCATTGGAGAAAGCGAATGGATTGCTGGTGAAGATGCGTCAATTCTGGGCAATGAAGATTGGGAAGATGATAAAGAAATTTTAGTGAAGTGGCCACTGGAAAGGGAATACTTAAAGTGGTCGAACACAAACGGTAAATTTGAAGTCGATCAAACTAAGGCAAGAACTTATGCAGCCCGTGTTTTAAAATTTAATGGTAAGTTCAAAGTTTTGGTTTGTGTGAAAGAGTAGAAGATGATAAAATTTCTTGGTATGTGACATTTTGCGTTGTTTAAATCGTTGATGAACTCTTACTTGATATTTTGGTTTTAGAGCAGGTAATTGGAACCACACTGGTGTTACAGTTGTGTAGTTGTGATTGTCTAACGATTGGGAGTGAAACTGTTGATGGAACGCGCTTTTAGCCGCGGGCTATAGTGAGCGTGACATGGCTACACTAGTGGTATGCCATGTAGAGTTGAGTGAATGAATAAGAGTCTTTAGTTTCAGAGTAAATTGTGGAGTATACATTTGTGTTGTGAAGGTGTATTAGTAATTAGCACGAGTGCGATACGGGAATTCAAAACTGACCACCCGGCCTTAGGGTTTTACCGACAGTTAGACGGCTACGCAGTTGGCTATGCAGTGTAGAGTTTGATAAATAACCACGGCAAGCAGACAACTTAAGAAAATACAAAATAAAACAAATTCCGAATGTCTATTGGAATTTAATAACGATATAATTCGGAATTTGTTTTATTTTGAGTTTGATAAAGAAGTATGTATGAATACAGAGAGAAAGAGTAAAAGATGCATAACATTGTCTTGTGCATAAATATCGTGGGACACAAAAGAATTATGCACGAGACAATGTTACGCATCTGTTACTCTCTTCTCTTTTTTTATATACTATATACATACTCAATTTTTTACTCGGCACCACATGTCCAACTGCGTAGCCATCTAACACCTCGTAACATAGACTTCCCTTTCCTAGTAGCTGGTAATTCTATCATTTTTACCACACTTATATGGGCCCTACATCAACTCTGAGACCAAGACTAATACATATTCTATCGATTCTCATGACATACCCTTATGTGTAGCCATCCCATGCGTGTCATAGCCCGAGGCTGTGGGCGCATTATATCATCACAATGCTAACTCTCACTCATTAAATTACCACATTTACATAACTATAAAACCAGTGTGGTTCCAATTACCTACTCCAAAACCATAAAAAAATACACACTAGATAAGTTTGATGCTATTCGTCGTTATATGAATCACTACATCAAAACTGGTAGCATAGAAACACCTTTAACAGGAAAAGGAAAACGAATTCGAAAGGAAAACTCACGTTATGCGGACAAAGACTTAGAAGACGAAGATTTACCAAGGGTACGTTTTTACGGAATTATTTTTCCCAATAGGAAAACTGTTGAACTGCTGACTTTTATACCTTGGATATTTTCCTAATACCTTAGCCTCATTTACATCCCTGTAGATAGCTAAGAGAAGCAAAGTGAAGAAAAATGCTTTTCATTCACTAATGTCAGAAGCACATATTAAACATTTAAAGGAAAAAGTGGCGGAGAAGACAGCACTGCAGGTTAGATATTATCTTTTTTTTAAAGCTTTAATGCCACTCTACATCTCAGAAAAGAAAGTGCTTTCATTTCAATGCTTGATTTGTGGTACAGGTATATTCTGAAAGTTCTAGCGACTAGGATGATGAAAAAAATTTGAAATTGGAAATTAAAAAGTCGAGGGAAGATCTAAAGGCCAAAAATGAGGAAATAAACACCTTGAGAACTATTGTCTTCAACATGACAGGTAAGTCATGTTGACAAATACATTTTTTTAAAATAATAATACTAATATTGATCTACTCATAGTTCAAGTCCAACTCATTCTCTATTCTATTATTCAGAGATGCAAAACATGCAAGATGTTGTCCATGAACTTAAAGAGTCAGTAGAATGCCTAAAACAATTCAATAAGAAATCCACAAATGAAAAGAAGCCTCCAGTAGAATACCAGAAAACTCAGTCTCCACAACCAAGTCCCTCACAGAAGCAATTAAAAAGAAATATTAGTGAGGAAAGGGCTTATTCTCCAGCTGCAAGCACATAAAGTGTTGGTGCAGAGTCCACCTGGTCGTTGTCATCCAATTCTGATAGTGAAACAGAGAATGTAAGTGTTGCATAAGAAGTACTAACCGTTGTGGTTTCCCTTTCATTACTTATTTTGAAATCAAAGCATAACAACAATGTTAAACTCTTGTTGTTTCAGAAAATCCTTTGTCCAGCTGTGAAAGTGACCAAGGGGCAAAAGAAAATTCTAGTCACCAAAGCAATTGCCAAAGAATTTATTTATTCTTTGATGCTACTGCTGTGGTCAAGGGAGGTGTTGTGCACTCACTCTGTCACTGGGCGGCAATCAAATGCACACAAAGGTTTAGAGGCAAAGCCACAATTGGATAAAGAGAAAGTTGAAAGCATATGCTGTAAGTAAATAAGAATTGTGTTTTCAAAATGTTTTGTGGTACTTTATACTATAGTTGACTCAACATAAACTGAAACAATATTTTTTATAGCTTATGCATCAATGAAGTTTAGCTGGACCCAGAGAGAAATTCGTCAGTATATGACTTCAAAAATCAATAATGTTGTGAAGTGCTGTAAAGTTCAGAAATAAATATGTATATATACCATTTTATGATACAGCTGTGTAAATATCTGGCATTGAAAATATATCTTCTTGATACAATTGTTGTAGTCATCTGTGGTGTTGTCTTTTAATTTATAAATGCTGCTTTGGTTAATTTGCCTTTTAACAAGCATTTCTATACCTTTACAATAGAAATGCTGAATTTGTATGAGCATGTTGATGAGCTTTTGTTGGTATTTCTTGTAGAAATTCCTTTTAGAATCCTACTTTAATAATTATCCTATAGTATAGGAATCATAAACCTACAGGAATTCCTATAGGAGCAATTCCTATTAGAGCAACTCCTATAGAAAAAATTTCTATAAGCCTATAGGAATAACATTCCTATAGGATATTAGTCCAAAATTCTTATAGGAATGACCAAAGAGATTCTTATAAAAATTCCACGTTTTACAGTGTAAAATTTTTCATGCAACTTGTCTTGCAATGGTAGTCATGATCAGTTAATGAAAATAAATATTGGGTTGAATCTTAGTCCTTACTGGATATGTTCCCATGATAACTTAAGTTGTGCTGAATATTTCCCAGCTTAACACCTCTTTATGCTGCAACTGCAACATGATGGATTCAGCTGTAGTGACACCAGTTGTCAAATGATAGCCTTTTTACTGAACTGGGAAAACAACTATGGGCAGTGTGTCCATAATTAACAGTGCTTTCACAATATGATAAAAAATCAGCAAATAAGTTTGCTTAATAACTTTTATTGTTTCCTAACAATTACCAGTGAGATGTACATGTCACCTGACATAGTACATAATTCATATGGCCTGCTTTAAGGCTAATTTCCAATTTTTCTAGCCATGTTTATATGAAGAGTGCTAAGATTGTCCAAACTCGTTAGTATACAAACAAATGTACTGCACATCTGTATGTAAATGTGTTCTTATTGGCATATTGAAAATATTGTTATTAAATGATAATATAAAGAGAGAAAAAACATGTTTTTCTGCAGTCAGAAGTACTTATGTCTTCATAATATCATGATTCTGTCATCTAAATAATAAACTAATGTAAGGTAACATTTTCTATTTTCCAGCTAACACCAGGTGATTTTATTCAAACCACCCAAATGGAGAAAAATTTATGAAAAGCTTTTATGATGCCCAAGAAGGGATTTTGTAATTTGTTTTGGCTACTGTAGTTTAAGACAGTCACATTCAGTAGAGTATAGAATATGTTAGTCTATCATTTTGATAGTAATAGGTAAAGAACTTGTAATACGTTTTTCTTTTCAGACTTACTGTGCAATATCTTGAGGTTCTTAGCATCAATTTGTTGCAATGAGATAAAAGGTAAGACATAATTGCAGCATATGATGAAGTCATTGTTTATGATGTGCTAATGAGATAAAAAGTTAATTCTGCACAAATGATTTAATTTTTTTTGACCAGTTGTTTTTTAGTTTTGATGACATGGGAATAGGGTGGTGAAGTTTGTAAACTGATTTTGTTTGAGCTGAACCTTTACATGATTTGCCAGCAATTGTTTAGTGCATGATGTAAATGTAGGGGTGATGATTTTGCACGTGAGTTTCTTTGCAGTCTTATAAGCCCCTTTTATCCTCATTACTCCTTTCTTCCCTTGTCTCACTTCTCCTTGGCCTCATAGAAGAGGGTCTCTTTAATATGTACCTGAACACAATGCCTATGGCTGAATGTCATGCTGTGACCATTTTAAGTGGAGATTGTGCCTCCACCTGTAATATCTTTTACTGTCCAATCTCTTACTGTTTTACTAAGCAATAGAATAATCTTTCTGACAGTTTACAAATATGCAAAGTTAATATTTTCCTTGCTGGCTATCCATTTTACTGATCAATTTGTGGGAAAGAGGATATGCTATCTTTGAATGGGAAAGAGGATATGCTATCGTTGAATCCAACAGTCCAACTGTGCATAGCTCCCTGAGGGTAATATTCACTTGGCCATGTTGTATTTTAAAACGTTTTTTTCAATGTTCCCTTGCCAAACCATTAAGGCAGCTCTGTTTAAACTGCTTGTGGTAGTTATTAACTTATTTTAACTTTTTACATAAAGGATAGCCTTGCACATAGAAGTAAAACATAGTCATAGAGATCTTGTTAAATATTTGATAGAACAGAAGGTAAAAAATAAATAAATAGCCTAATTTATTTTTATTTTCTATTTTTTTTTTATTTTCTAACAGACTACTGACATAAGAGTTAGGGACAGTGAACTTCAAACACCAATGCCTGATGTTGTGCTTCAAAACAACAGGTAACTGCTCAAGCCATATGGCATATACCTTAGTCAATATCAAGTGAGCTCACTTATGATGTGACTTATTTTTATTTAATTCATTCACTCATTTATTCATCTTTTTAATTATTTGTTTACTTATTTATTTATTCATTTTGTTTTACTTTATTCATATGAATTTTGTCTATTTTTTAGGAAACAGGAAAAATGCAAAAACAGATTGCAGACTAAATTTCTCTTGTTGCACTGTCCTTTACAAGCTTTATTGGTTTAGAAATAGTATAATCTGCTGCATTGTATTTTATCCAATCAAATTAAAGCAATTTGCTGGCTTCTTGCATATTGTGTTGTTGCTACTGGAAAATAATGGTTGGTTAAATTTGAACATACGTAAATTACACATTATTGAATAAAATAAATCTTTCATTACTGGGTAGAAACAGTTCTATGAAATAGTCAAATAATAAATATCTTATTTGGTAATTTAAGTGGTCATATATATATATATATATATATATATATATATATATATATATATAAAGCCAATACCAAAAGACATACATTTTACACTTCAGAGCACAGCCCCTTTGTCAGAACGAAGGGGCTGTGCTCCAAAATGTAAAATGTATTTTCTTTATTTTTTAAATAAAGATTTTTTTAAAGAAGCTTTATATAAATTAATCAAGAAGACCACAAATTTATTGTTTCGACTCATTTATTTGTTCACCATAAAACTTCTACATATTACACCTTCCTCTTATATCTACCAGAGCAGATAATTAATAAATTCCAAAGTCCCATAAGTAGAATAATTAACATTAAAATAATGCCACGTTAAGTCCCTTAGGAGCCATAGTTCCTGATGCACAAATCCAAAAATCCTCACGTTTAGTTGGGTCAGATGGGTTGGTCTTTTCTGTCAATGTAATTTCAACATCTTTTTCTAAACTCTGATGGTTTCCTCATATAAAGTGCTCTTGCAAATGCTTCTGTGGCATCTCAGCTCCCCTACAAGTCCTATGGTAAGAAACTTTATAATTGTACCACCTATAACGAAACTATTTAGTAGTCTGACCCACATATTGTATATACCTTGTATATACACGCAAATATTCTATGTATATCTGACCCACAGATATTATATATAAAATAAATAATATATATAGTGAAATATACATACAATATATATAACAATATATTATATGCATAATATATAATATACATATAGCTCATTTGTCACATTTCCTCATCCTTTCAGGGCTTGCAAAAATTATTTGAAACTCATGAAATACCTGCCCTTTATTACCTGGCAGACTACACAATTTAAGTTTAGTTTATCATGAGAATTGTATTCACTACAATTTTAATTCTTGTCTTCAGTCGGCTGACTGCAAAAAGAAGAACTTTAAGAAGGACGGTTGATTTGAGTGTCTGTCAGACTGGGATGCTAGTGGTTAAACAGTGGTACAGTATTAGTGGCCAGCATAAAACATGAAACAAAGCAAATCAAATCCTTTATCTTATTCAATGGCTTTGTTTTGTGTTGTACAGTATGCTGGACACTAATATTTGTCTCAAGATATTATAGTTATATTTAGCTTTAAGTTGTTCTGTTGATTCCTAAAATGCCACTAAATACTGGCCACTGTAAATATCTTTCAACACAATTTGTAGTCCTTAATGAACAGACTTAAATTTTTTCTATTGTTGATTACATTTTGATAAACAAATGGCAACATAATGTCAAATGTTTGAAAGGACCTTTTCACTCTTACAGTGAACTTTCATACAAAATATCAGTACGTATCTCATGTTCTTGTTTTTTGGCAGAGTACTATTGCATCCCAAACAGCCTAAACCACATTCCATTTTTCACATTACCTTTGGCTTCATGATATACCTCTTAGAATAAAAATCTTTCTAGTCATAGTGGGCCTCTGATAATGATTTTCTCACCAGATGAAGTCATCTGATGTGTTAACACCTGTAACTGCACAGATCAAACTAAAGTGGAACCTATTTGTTTCATACATGTATAATGAACAATTCAATGGGAAAAAGATATTTGAAAAGGCTCGTTGACAGCTACATATGAGAGGTTGAAAACATTCATCTTACATGTTGATCTTTGATCTGTGAAAAACAGAGGAGCATAATTGATTTATGCTTTTGCATGGAAAGCACTTTTGAAAGCTCTGGCTACAATTTGTTTAAAGTTTATCTCATCATCTTTGTATCTGAGAGTGTCCTTTAATAGATTATGGATACTGGGATAGTCGCGAGTGAAAATGGACCCAGACTTCAATTTGTTGTCCTAATATCTCTGTATAAAATATGAAGTGGACATGTCTTTTCATTCTGTATCCGTCAAAAGTATGATTCTGAAATAGAATTAAAACACCGCACATCCTCTCGTGGATAGTGTTAAGTTGTCAAGAGAATATCTCGTGCACTAAAATTGGATAAAACTCACCTCCAATCTTTGTAGACACAATAGTTCAACAGGTTGAGCAGCGGACTGGTATCGCCATGGTGAGAGTTCAAATCTTGCTCGAGTCAACTTTTTTTAATTGATTTTGGCACTGTCAGGTTATCACAAAAAGTTTCTCTTCATATATATCTCTGAGGATGATTCTCAAATTGCACCTATTACAGTATACAGTGTTTGTATTTACCAAAGTTACATGTATCCACTGTCATATAATTTGTTTCTTAAAAATTCACTGAAGTTCTGAAATATTGCAGTACATTCCATTTCTTATTTCTAGGTTATTTGCCTCCTTCACCTGTTGCACCAAGAGCAAATGAACAGCAAAGACCAGATGAGCATTTTATTAGGTAGCATTGGAATGATTGTGCATGTTTTATAATCTGTGCTCTAGTAGCCAAGTTTTTGTATTAAGAGATATTATCCAGTTTATGGTCCAGTCTGGATGAACATTTGTTGCTCTGAAAAGCAGTATTTGCAGTACGTGTTTTGCAAATGTGTACCTGTGCAGGTGGACAATGAGCTAAGAAAATATTTAGTTAATTCCAAAGGAGGTTAAATTAACAGCATGTTGATTTTGAGGTAGATGTAGCAGTACCAAGTTCGTGGACCTAGAGTGAACATTATAAACAGTGGTCTAGCACTGAGATAGAAAATGACCTTTCACTAGTTGGAACAGTCTGTTGTAGGCCGTCAAATCTGATAGACAGGAATTAGTTTGGATATGATGATTTGGGCTTTTTTAGGCTTTACAATTACCAATAATTCAGGATTTAAGGTGGTCTTATACTCAAAATATTGATTTTTTGAAATATTATTTTGGTTATATTTTGTCTAAACTTTTTTTAGAATGCAATCTTGGTGACCTTTACGTGACCTTGAGGTTGTTTTGAGGCGCACTTTAGGGGAACAACCTTGAGGCTCTTCTCCCCAGTAGCCTTAAATGACCTTGAAAATTTTTACGTTGATCTTGACCTTTGGACAAAATTATGAAAACTTTATGAAAATATTGAGCACATGAAGAGCACCTTTTGGTCCTTGTTGAAAGTCTTGGAAGAATACAAACTCTATCATGCGTATTCAATGCTAAACTTTGATTTTTGCTTTTCTTGAGATGTTAAAGTTGTTGAAAAGCATCGTTTTAAAACGTAAAATTAAATTAGCCTTTTTACCGATCCCTACCAAATTTTCAGCACAGATACTCAACATAACAATCTAGGAACTGAATCTATAAAATTTAATCTAATGTTGTAACACTTTCTAAAATTCTACATTGTCTAGTTACTTTGTCTTAAGTATTGAGCGTTCTCTATTAGAATCTGTAAAAGAATCTGAAAAAGCTCGAGAAATATGGAGTCTTTTGAGTTTAGTACCTAGAGTAGCCTTTTGCTGATGCACAAAAACCTATAAAAAACTTATCTGACCACTGGATAGGTCTACATCGTGTTTGAAAGTAGGTACAATATTTAACTGTTTACGGCCCATTATCTTGGTTTCCATGACAACCTACAACTATAAAAGATGACTTTAATAGTTAAAATTCGATTTGCTACTATAAAAACAAAACATTTGCCTTAGTATTTAAACATCGAAAAATTTATTTTTTTTTGTACAAGACCACCTTAAGTAATTTTGTTAAAATAATCTTAGATAATTCATTAGCTCCTGATTGGTATACTGCAAATCGGGTAGAACATTGTCCTGATTTACGTGATCTTCTGCCTTGATTTTCCCAGTAAAATTCCCAGAAAACTTCAAAATTGCTGGTGAACATTGAGTTTAAAGTGCACTTGTGTTTACAATATACAGGTGCAAACGATGTGTGATTTAAAACAACTTGCCTTGTCAATCCACTTACAGTTCTCAGCTGCTCATTTTGGATCACTTACTTTTGATATTTTAAGGTGGTTTGATTATTAATAATGCTTATCCTTAATTCCAACAGTCTATGAAAAGAAAAAAACAAACTAATTAGCAGTATTAGTCAGAATTCTGCATACTTACTCTGACTTCACTATGCATATTCCTTAAATATCCTTG
>JASJOG010000514.1:0-133763 GCA_030142905.1 Heliopora coerulea
TTTAACATCTAAATTCTCTCAGCAATCTTCAGAAACTTGGCTTCGGAAAATGGCTTCTCGATGTCTGAGCGTACGGCGCACGTAGGAAGGGGGCCAAATTTTCTCAGAAATTTCCGAGGACATATGTCCTGGGGAGGACAAAAACGAGGCGAAGCTGAGTTTTAACGAGCTTCTAGGTATCTAGAAATCGGAGGAGGAACACCAAACGAGTGTTTAAAATTGCCTCTCAAACGAACCAGTATAGTAGGCGAAAATCCAGCCGAGAGTTGGAAAAATTCTGCTGTAATCTTCCTTTGATTTCTAAATACTGATTAATTATGTATTTCTTTTGTTTTTGCTTTATGAATTACTAATGAATTTGAGAATTGATATACAACTATATATACAACTATTTGATGTACAGCTGCCCTTGCAGCACTCCTTTTGTATTACTTTTATTTGATATGCAACTATATATATACAACTATTTGATGTACAACTGCCTATGCAGCACTCCTTTTATATTACTGTTATTTGATATACAACTTTGTATACAACTATTTGATATACAACTGCCTACGCAGCACTCTCTATGTAACAGGGAGTTTAAGCAAGCTAGCACGGTGAGGGCATTAGTTAAACTTTCAGGGTTCGTACGGGTCATGGAAAACCTGGAAAGCCATGGAAAATCAAAATGTCACAATCCGGGCCTGAAAAACCTGGAAAATTAGTGTCAGTCGTGGAAAGTCATGAAAAATTAGTTTCTTCTGGATCAATGAATAAGTCTATCTCAATTTTCTTTGCTCACATTTTCAGGTTTCTTGAGGCCGCCAATGAACGTGAAAAATATCGCAAAAATTGTATCTACGATACTCGTAACCTTAATTTATCATAGCTTGGCCGTGCACTTCAATTCAGAGACTGGGTCCCAGTTACCTGTGTGGTTTGATGGAGCCCCTGTTCAGCTTGTTTCGTTGTTTCTAGCTTTTCCAAGCCATGGATTTTTGCAAATATGGTCATGGAAAGTCATGGAAAAGTCGTGGAATTTTGATAGGCCAATAGTGCACGAACCCAGAACTTTACACATTTGAATAAAATAACATTCTCCTGACGTTGTAATAAATTGTGAACGTTGTTTGCACCTCTCGAAACTCTTCTCAGCAGGTCAGGTCAGCATGTGAACGTTTTAAAGATCCGAAACGTCTTACCTATTGTGTGTCAACGTAGTCGTGGAACCGTGGCAATGTGCACGACGACGTACTGTGTAGAAGTAGGACAGTGTTGAAAATACTCTTTGGACTTCAAATCATTCATTCCTATTGTTTTAAATGAAAATTTCTATTGTAAGAACATGTTGTCGTAGTGTTTGCTTAAACTCCCTAATATGACAGATAGACGGTCGGTGAAAATTTTCATCTTCCTTCGTTTAGGTTCAAGGCAGAGCAATGTCCATCGAAGTGTTAGTATGAGTGAACATGACTCTTGCAAGGAAACGACTGCTCTTAAAACTGAGCTCAAGGTGATTCAGAAGAAATACGACAGCGTTGTACTTAAGCTCCAGAAAATGGAGCAAGAACGAAGTGTCGCTGAGTTGGTGGTGAACAGCGAAAGAATGAGCGAAGGAGGCGGGTTGGAAAAGGATGCTAAGCGAGTTTTAGACGAAGAAAAGGAAGGAGAATACGACTTGATAAAACAGAACTACGAGAATGTTGTGAAGGAGCTGGAAATTCACAAAAGACAATCGGAGGATTTGGTGGAAAAGTGCAACAACCAGTTGATGGAGTCCGAACATTTTCGAAACTTGCATTTAGTCGGGTTGAACAAATGCGATCAGTTGGTGAGGGAGGCACAGATGCTGAGCCAAAAATTAAACGTGAGTGAAAAGGAACGAGAAAAATTGAAACAAGACTACGAGGAAATTATCCTTCTTCGAGAACAAGAAAAGAAAGAAATGAATGAACTTCGAGGGAAGAGAGGTAAGCCTTGGAATCAAGAAAACGACGACATGCTGTCGAAAGAGCACGAGGGATTAAAGGCGATGTACGAAAAGTTAAGAGTGGAGTTTCGCCATAACGTTGATAAATATCAGAGGCTGGAAGACAGCTTTTCCGAAGTCAAGGAGCAACTCAACTCCGTTTCAAAGGAACTGGAAACAACCGAAAATGAACGGGCTTACTTGAAGCAACAGTACTCGGTGATGAAAAGAAATTACGAGAAGTCAATGCACGAGAAAGAAATTGTGCTGAACAGAGTGCATCAAGCCGAGCAGCACCGTGATGCTGCTGTGAAGGAAACCGGCCAAGCTATGGCGTTGCAGCTGAAGGCGACGAGAGAACTCACCAAGTTGAAGGAAGAACGAAACAGCGCATTGAGCGAGTACAGGCTGGTGATGAGCGAGAGAGATGGTGTGCATAAGGAGATGGATAAGCTTCAGGAAGATCTCAGCCTGGCTCAAAGTGAAAACAAAAAATTGAAAGAAGAGATGGAGAAAGTCTTGCAGGAGAAAGACATAATTTGTAACGACTTGTCTATTGTTAACGGTCAACGGGACAAGGCTATGAAAGAGTTATACCTGTTGAAACAACAGATAAAACAGTTGGTTCTTGACAAAGAGGAACTAACGAGGCAAAAAGACATGGCAACAGATGACTGTGAGATGTTTAAAGAAGAGCGTGATGCTGCCCGGAGAGAGAGACACGAGGCCATCATCCACAGGGATAAGATCCTTCGGGAGTGCTTTGAGGCGAAACAACGCAACGAGGCGTTCAAAGGAGAAGAGAAGGATGCGGAGAATCTGCGCAAGAAATTCGATGCCTTATCGAAGGAACTCGCCAACGCCCTAAGCGAAGCGGAAGTGTCTAAGAAGCGCCGGGATTGGTCGTTCACCGAACGAGATAAGATGGCGAAAGAAAGGGACGAGGCGAAAGCGACGTGCGACGTGTTGAGGCAACAGCGTGATCGAGCGGTGAGCGATCTGGCGGCGCTTTTGAAGGACACAGATCAGATCCGACGAGAACAGAATAAATCTATGGAAGAACTAAAGTTTCTAAAGGAGAAGATTGAGAACAGGTTGGAGACGGATGCTCGTGAGGGATTGTTGGCAAGCAGAGACTCTGCAATCGACACTGATTCGAGCACGGTAAGTAGAATAAAGTTGCATTTTTGTACGACGCCCATCACGAGCATTGCTCAAAAATACTGCTAGGGGGTGAATCTAGGTTTCGTACTGGGTAGATACGCCCCGTTGGGGATTGTTGGAGCCAGCAGCAGTCACGCAGCCACAAGTGGGCTGGCGTTAGTTTTCTAACCGACGCCATGCACGGCTGTGTCACATTCTTTGGAGGTACTGGTGGTACAGTGGTAGTGTACGTGTCTCTCACCACTGTGACTAGGATTCGATTCCGGCTCCGTGCAGTTACCTGATTAAAGTGACCTTTGTCACTCTAATCAGGTAACTAGTTTGACTCAACCAAGCATCGCAGGTTTTCTCTGGGTAATCCAGTTTCTCCTGTAGCAACACTGGATCTATGAGGGGTGGCCCTTACTCGATCTCGAGGGAGAACAGCTTAGGTAGCTGATAGGGTTATTCAGTATAAATAAAGACTCTCTATACAACTTATTAACAACCTATTAATTTCCAGCTTGGGATTTTTTCCGTAGAATTCCCAAAGTAGCACCCCTCCGTTAATTTGGGTTTAGTGCGCACTGGCACGTAAAATTAGATATAAAGAAATCTATAATAAAATCAGATAATGTGAACAACTTGGAATCCAGATCGTTTAGCCTGAGCCAATCGCAGCCAGGTCGAATTGATTCATGTATCTAACCAGTTGTAATCCATATGTTTTCTTTTTTTTTTGTTTTTTTTTTTGTTTTTTTTTTTGTTTTAAGGACTGGGAGACCGAATTAGTTTCTTTGGAAAAGGTAAGCCGGAGGTTGAGTCCGTGGAGAAGAAATTAAACTTAGTTTTGCACCGCCACAAATTGTCTTCAAGGTTTTTTGTTGGGAACACTAGGTCATATTAAATAATGTTCTATGTAACAAGGTATTTGTTGTACACCATAGCTAAAAACAATATTCAGGAAAACCATTCCTTGACTGCAGGTGGTTTTCCCTCGGTCTCCTGCCATTCAAACGACAAAAGGCAGAGCAGCCATATAGAACTTGTGTAAGCGAAAAAAGATAGAGAAAGAGTTTAACCGTTAGTACCTGTAATCTGCTAAAAATGGACAGAACGAGGGACTAACTCTGATGAAGGGCTTTCTCAGCTTTTGCTGAAAACTACATGCCAACCACAATCAGGGAAATTTTTATATTGCAATGTGTTTTATGGTTTCTAGTAAAAATAGAACCCAACATGTATTTCAGTGGAATTTTCGAAGTTCCAGTATAGTAATAGAGGAGTAATTAAATTATTACACCTTGAAACATAACTGAGCGAGTATTAGGAGTACTAAGTGGGCCAGACAACCGTCATCCACTGTCGCCACTACCATGAACAGGTCTATGGCCGCTGTGAAAACTACCTAAAACCTAGACAACTCGACGGAAGTTGTGACCCGAACTGACTCGAATCCAAGTCAATGACTCGAGTCGTTACAACTCTACGTTAGACAAGGTATACGCAGAGCCGTACCTAGATGGTAATTTGCTCGAGGCAATTTCTGTTGAAGGCGCCCCATCAGCTCTCTCTGACACTCCCCAAGCTCCTTATGTTACAATATTTGTACGCCGGTACAAACTGTATTACAGCTATATTTGGTACTTCTGTAGAAACAAGTGGGATTTTTGTGCGTTTTGTTTTATATTTCTCAAAATGTAATTGAAAAATTAAAACAGGTGCTGCCAACCATTGACTAATGCCAAGTCATCAGTTAACATTGAGAAATCGAGAGCTTTGCAAAACATTTTTGAGTCTACAAAAATAAAAAAAAAATCCAAAAAAAAAAAATCCAAAAAGTCGAATCTTTGATTCTGAAAATGTCACCTCTTAAAATTTTGCGCCCCGAGCAAGCGTCCTAGTGCCCACTCCCGCTTGCTACGGTACTGGACACACTGTGACGGTAACTGAACCGTTTTGCCCTCGGGTAATTTGTGGTCTTTATAGGGAAGTAGCTCGGAAGATCTTGGTTTTAATATTGCCACAAGTAAATCAAGCATCGTCGTCACCAATGTCGCGAAAGGAAGTTTGGCTGACGGGAAGTTAAGGTGAAGTGACTTTTGCTTTACTTTTGCACGGTTTGGCTCGGTGGCGAGTGCGTGGCCCGTTGTCTTAGCTCAAGCTCAAACGAGTTATAGTTGTTTAAGAGGCGCGTTAGGCCCCATCTGCACTATAGGATTGTCGTACACGATTGTTCCTTATGATGTATATGATCGAGTCCGTTGTCCATTCAGAATGTATTACTACATTAGAGAGCCAATCGTGAGCACGAACTGTGCACTGTAGACAACATTGCATGCGCTAAGATGAACACTCGTATCATGCGACAATAGTACAAGGTAGATGGGTCCTTAATCGTACAGAGATTCGGCCACCCTCAGTAGTTAGCCGGTACTCCGTATGAATTTTCTTCGATACTAACGTACAATTGGTACACCTTATGAGCCATATTAAACGTAAAAGGCCGTTACCGCATTGCGTTGTTAGCACAATCGAAACGCTTCGTTAATAAATTTTAATTCGGATATTTAACCCCAAAAATGTATCTATCGACTGTTACTAATATAGGAAGTATAATCCCACTCAGTTGATTCCGATAATGTATTCAACGTATACTTACGTTCGCCATCCTCAACTGTACTCAGCCCTTACTTATTCACCTGTATTATGGTGTCAATTTCAACTCAAGAAAGAACGGTTAACTTTGGCATCAAATTTAAATCAATCATGTTTTGATTGGCTGTGTAGGACTGTAATCTACGTTGGAGCATAATATAATCTTAACACCAAAAACAAGACTTATCGGTACAAGAAACCGGCAACTTAAATTTTTTTCCGGTAAAAGACGATTTTTTGTCGGTAAAAGCCGGTGTACGCATTTCTAGCGAAATCTCCGAACTTAGGCTTCATAATTTGAACTTCTCACAGAGGCGTAACCAGATATTGCTACGCAGAGGGGACGGATAGGTTTAAGAACTGGAAACGTGGGAACATGAGTGAATTTCAGAGTACTTTCATGGATGTATAACGAGTTTGTCTCAAACAACGTCAACCTTGAATTGGAACCAAGAGCTTCAGGTTTACGCTCTCTGGCTGTTGAAATAAGGACAATGTCAAAATTTCAACGCTGTTTTTAACCAGTCATCGTCTTTTGGTGTTGTGTAGAGTCAACGATTGTTTATTGCGCGTCAACAACTTGGATGTGACATCACTTAAGTATGAGAAAGCTGTCGAAGCCATTCACGTGGGCGAGTGCTTAAATCTGGTAAGTACCGACGAAATAAGGAGATGTTATTAAGTATTCATATTTTTCTTAATCCATCCCAACTTCTACATTATTGTAGACAGTGAAGCGGCGAAAGTTATCTGGTGGAAACAAGACGAACTTTCCTCTAATCCACCTCACAGTTACTCGTGGAAAAGGTATAGTGCAAGACAGTGACGTAGGAAGTTAGCTGAACTTAGGGGGACGGGGAACAAAGTTTTAGTTCACGGTGGGCGTTTTTAGGTAAATCTTTACGTCGACTTTATTGTTGACACTACTGGGACAATACTTGCAGTTTTACGCCTATGATAAAGCACATTTTGTGTTTAGAAGAAGGAATGTTTCAGTGGATTACTAATGATTCAGTGGATACAATCATAAAATGTCGTAGTTTTTTTAAGCCTTACGAAGGCAACTAAAAGTGACCATACATTTATTCCGAATTTTACCGGCGTCTGCGTGCAGCTCTAAATTATAGTAAAGTATAAACCATTGCTAAAATATGTGCAGTACATTGCATTTTTAAATATTTTCTATTTTAATTTTGAAGTGCACGTACGTACGGTGGAAAAAATCGCCATCTGAGTCTTGGTAGCTCAATGGTTATAGCGTCTCACCGGTCATCAGAAGGTTGCGGGTTCGATCCCCATCTGGGGCTCAGAAATCGTTTTTCTAAGTATAGGGCTTGACGATCATTCATCTTTCATCTTAAGATATTTCCAAGCTCTCATATATCTAACATATAAAAAACTTTGTATAGTGTTACCATATCTGTTTGTAATGGGGCCCGAACGATATTGCTGTTGTCTGTGTTGCAAGAAGCGCTGTTTAATGAATATAGTTGACCTTGTTACTTTTCATGTATGTCACTAAAGGAATAACTGACGATTTTCTTTGTTTGGATGCTATTGTGTATATTAACAGAATATCTCATGCATGTGTATTAACACACGCATGAGATGCTGCTAGACTGGAGAAAAGCGGCGGGGGGGGGGGACGCATTAAGCGTTAGGCGAGTGTTTTTAGTATATCGAAAATATAACAGTATCCCATATGTTCGGATTACAGTGTCCAGAAAAAAAGAACTTTGGATATTTATTATATAAAATAATAATTTTCGCGATCATTTCGCTGCTTTTCTTTTTCAGAGCTTGGTATATTGATTGACAGCCATAAGACAATAAGCTGGATCAAACCGGGGAGTGTAGCTGATCATGAGCATAACTTATCAGTTGGTGATAAGATCATTTCTGTAAGTGCTCCAGGGTTTGAAATATGATGTATGGCTGAGGACTGACTGTGTGGTCGAGATAACAGAGGCGGGACAGACAGGTAGAGAAAGGGAGGGAGGGCCGGAGGGTGGGAGAGAGGGATGATGCAGGCAAGCATGCAGAGAGGCAGCCTAGTGGGAAGGTAAAACATACAAGGACGTAACCAAATGAATGGATGGGTGGATGGACGGACAGTCAGGCGGGCACGCTGGCAGACAGGCAGGCCGCCAATCAGTCTAGTGAACGGACTCAAAAAGTTCAAGCAGGCAACTGTCCCATTAATCAAACAAATTTCAGGCTTTGGCTTTAGCTGTAAAACCGAAAAACTAACCGGGCCGAAACGCTAACAGTGAAAAAAATTTTAGGGAGAAATTTCAAGTTTAAGCATATGTAATCGAGTGGAAACTTTTCTTAAGAACAAGCCGAGATCAGTCGCGTAGAAAGCTTACGCTCTGTCATGTACACTTAATGTTTTTTTCCGTAATTCATGTTATTAATAGTGAACGCAGATGACATGTTAATCGAAATACCAAGTGTCAGACTGACAGACGAACGAAAGAACTTTCAGTAGTTCTACACATTACCGCCATGGTCTCAGTTCAGGCAGGAAGAACTGACTAAATTCGTTTAAGTGACTTAGTTTAAGACCTTGTGCATATCTAGTACTTATTGCCCGAGCGTGAGGTCTGCAGTAGTGAAATGTCGGACCGATGTGTGCTCGTCTCGGCCCTTGCAAAAACAGAGGTCCGACATTTCACTAGTACTGACCGAACAAGCGAGGTCAATAATTAGTTTATTATATGACTTTACCAAAATTTAATTGACAAGTGCAAAGGTACAGAACGTCAAATAAAACTTGCAATTCTGTCGTCATTCCTTATAAGATTTCTTCACCAACTTCACTCTGCGTGGTTACTTTTCCTTTTCTGATTGTTCGTAATGCATTTTCACTTCACGTATTGTCAAAAATTTTAATTAAAATTCAACGCAAGGAAGGCTTCTTTAAATTTTCCCCCTGGACGGGCAATAGGGGAAATATCCGACCTTTTATGAACCAATCAAATAGCAGTATTTCCATATTCAAACCGCTCGCTGCCACAGCTATATAATGAACACATATATTCACTTCGGGTTTGCTTAATTTCTTTAGGTCAATGGTAGTCCAGTAAATGCTCTGTCGCAAGCAGAAACTGAAGATCTACTGAATTCAAATATGTTAGTTCTGGAAGTACAGAGGAAAAGCAAAACATCACCACCTCAACTCTTGGAAACATTGTTGGCCGAGGTCGATGAAAAAATTAAGAAAGACAGCAACATTCGCCGCAAGGCCGAGTTCAAGGAGGCCATATTAGCAGACAGTTTATCCGCTCTTCAGGGATCAGAAAAAATCGGCACGAGTGAGTTGTCGAGCGCTGCTCAGTCGGAAATAGACGAGCTCTCTTCGTTAAACGATAATTCTTCACTGTTTGTTGGAAATCCAGTGTTGAGCCTTTCGCCTTCCCTTACGCCACTTTACGAAGATAAGGAACGCAACCAAGGAACTCAGACAGATTCTACCAGTGCATTACCTGTGTCCTCCATTGAAAGCATTCAGCGACGATGTATGTCGGTATCAGACAAGTCGGACGGTCTTCGTAGTTCCAGTTCCCTTGGGTCTTCGCCTCCGCCGCGTGCTATGTCAGTAGGTGTGTCGTCTACACACCACAAAAAGAGAACAGGTGTGCTAGGGTATACTACAGGTAAAAGAGGTGTCCATCCGTCCGCTGAAGTATTGTGCAGTGCTGTCCCTTCTGAAACAAATGTAGAGGACCAGGTGGGGTCGTTAGACCAGGGTGGTCGCTTTCCAAAGTACAGGAAGAAACCAACGCGACCCAAATCGGCCCCAGTGATCCGACCAGACACGTTGGAAATGATGATGGAGAGTAATCGCGTGGTTCACTCAGGAGACTCTACATTACCACGAAGAACCGTTATTCATCCTCCTATATCCCCATCTGACCCTCTGTCTTTGTCTGCGCGGGTCAACCACTTATCAGGACGACCTCAACCAGTATCTCCACCAGCGTTTAGTACGTTGTATACGTCACGTAACGTACCCCATTTTACTGTTCATAGTCGGCCCTTATCTTCCTTACCCGGACTAGCCATCAGTGAGTATTGCATGCCGACCTCGTGCTTGACTAACAACGAGTCCGAAGAAGGGGATCCGACAAAGGAGTCAGATGTTCGTTTAAGGACATGGACAGAGCCGCAGAAGAACTTTCGAGATCGTCAAGAGGTCGTCAGTGGCAATCAGAAATCCCAAAAGATACTAAAAATTGGCAAAGAATCTGGGCACTCGAGCTTACCTCGTCGACTTAGAATGAAATCATCGTCTTCCCAGTACCAATCTTATAATACTATGGATACACATTCTACTATTTCAAGTCACTCCAGCTGCGGGCGTAGTACGGTATCAATGGGCTCATCTTCTGGTCAGAACACACCACGCGTAGCTCCTTCTACACCAACGTTTCCTCGTGACGTCATTGACCATGAACCAATCATCCATATAAACCCCGTCATATCAGAAAATGAAAGTGACAAGTTAGTGCTAGTTCGATTTTTTTAAGTTCTTGTTTTTCTTTTTTTGTCGTATTTTTGTGGCTCTCATTTGTTTTTGTTCGTTCTACTTTCTTGTCCTTTCTTCCTTCTTCTCCGACTTCCCTTTTTTTCTCTCATAACTTCCTTCTCTTCTTTCCTATTTCTCTGCGTATCCCATCTCATTGCCGTAGTTCCTTACCCTTTTAGACATGAAAGAATTCGCAAATTATATATTGAAATAACTCCTGTCCCCGGGGAGTTTTCGATATTACCGTTCACTCAATCTTTACATGAATTTTTTCCTCCCCATTTTTTCCCTATCCTTTCATCTTTTTGTCATAGTTCGTTACCCTTTTGATTTTAAGGATCTTGTAAATTATATATTGAGAAAAACTCCCGTCCAATGGGAATTTTATATCTAACTGTCCACTCATTCTTTCCTTGATTTTTTTTTTGTTTTGATTTTTTCTGTCATAACTTCCTTCCCTTTCTTACCATTTCATTCCCTATCTTCCCATTTCATTGTGATTGTTTCATACTTTTTTAGATAGGAAAGAATTCGTAAATTACATATTGAGAAAATATCCTATCCGCTTGTAATCTTATTTTACCGCTCTTACGAAAATTTCACATGTGAAAAAACATGGAATTGGAACATTACAAATGAAATTTTCATTCCATATATGATATTGGAACGTTTTCACATATGAAATACCTAATTCACATGTGAAATGAACTGGTTCAAAATTTCATATGTGAAATCTTGGTGTACGAAATATGTATTTCACTTATGAAATTTTCATTTCACACATGGAATAGAAAAAATTTATATATCTGGCATTATCTTCATATGTGAAATTGTATGTGAAATTTTTGTAAGGGCGTCCACTTAGTCTTTTCATGTTTTTTTTCTCGTAACTTCGTTCTCTTCTTTCGATTTTCCCCCTATCTGTCTATCTCAATGTCATTGTTCCTTACCCTTTAGACATGAAGGAATTCGTAAATTATATATCGAGAAAAACGTCTATCCGCTGGAGATTTTAAATTTTACCGCCCACTCAGTCTTTTCAATTTTATTTTTTGTCCTGTCATAACTACTTTCTATTCCTTCCCATTTCTTTCCCTATCTGTCCACCCCAACGTCATTATTCCCTTACCCTTTAGACACGAAGGAATTCGTAAGTTACATATCGAGAAAAGCTCCTATCCGCTGGGAATTCAAATTGCTCAGGGGAGTACAGGAGGTATATTTGTGACGTCCGTTACGGAAGGAAGTATTGCACAGCGGGCAGGACTGCGTTACGGGGATCAAATTTTGGAGGTAATGAAATTATTTTGGGTCAAATGCATTTCAGCGGATGCACCTGAATTAATTAGGCAATGGCGGGTTCATCTGTCCTAACTATGACCCTAAACTTAAACTTAAAATTAACCCCGACCTTATACCTTAACCACTAACTGTAACCGAAAAGCTAATACTTGCTTTATCCCTAACGCTAAACCCAAGCCTAACTCTGAACATTGAACTCTAAAAAGACTGGAACGATACCTCTTAGTACCAAGCCTCACGATTGAATGAAGCTGACACGGGGGTACCCATGTAGGTCAAAAACACGGGTGGGGAAAAGTTGGATTGAACCATTATTTTTCATTAACAGTTAATTCTGACAAATATGCAGTCCTACCGACATTTTCCTCTACTTAGTAAGGATAAAAAGAAAACTGTCAAAAAATCCGAAATTTGGATGAACACAATAGGTTGCGTGTTTTATCGCGTAGGGATCTGAGATGACCTGCCAGTTGACCTACATGTCAGCCTCCGCAGTGGCTTCAAAATACAGTTTGCAGGTGTCGTTCCAGTCTTTTCAGAGTTCAATGACTCTAAAGGGCTGTTTGCACGTGCACTTTTCTGCCTTGCGATAGACATCTTCGAGTATGTTTTTGACCGACGAGAGCGTCGAGTACAAACTACAAAGAATCATAAGCGGATATCTTGCTGCATAGACTGTCGTGAGTTTATTACATACACCAAGATGACAATTGCAACGTACAAAATCGCACGTATAAGCGGCCCTTAACAGGTCTACGGTCTATTTGCTTCCGCCAAGCTGCACTTTAGCCATTGTTTGAAAAGGAAACAATCCAAACAAACTTCGATCTATATCGTGGTCCTTTATGTAGGCTTATGTGTTCTGTTCTCTTTCAGTTTAACGGAATCAATTTCCGATCAGCCAACTACAGTCAGGCTGCAATCATACTTAGCCAGGCTGGAAGCAGCGTTCGTATCATGGTTCAATACAACCCGCAAAGTAAGATGAAATATAATCACTTAGGTGTATGTTAGACATGTGGGAGCTTCGAGATGTAAGGGATTACAGATGAGCGTTCGTCAAGATAAACAGTATCTGACCACCAGAAGAGGATCGAACCCGCAACCTTCTGATGATCGGTGAGACGGTCCAACCATTGAGCTACCGAGACTCAGGTGATAAACTAATATGCAAGTTCTACATATGTACTGCCTATGTGGCGGCCACCATATGTTAATAATGACCCTCACTTAGATGGATGTGAGACATAAGTATCATTAACATATCGAGGCTGCTGCACTGGCAGCACGTAAGTCGAACTTGCACCTTAGCTCACCATCTCAGGCACAGTAGCCCAATGGTTAGAACGTCTTACGGGCCATCAGAAGGTGGAGGGTTCGATCGCCGTCTGGGGCTCAGCAATTGTTTTTCTGAGGCGTTGGCTTGACGAACTTCTATCTTTTATGCATATAATATAATGCTTGCCCTTTTCAAAGTTTTGTTGTTGTGCAAGCTGTTGGGGCTGCTGCTGCTGCAGTGGCTTTTGCTTAGCTATTGGTGGTGTTCTTTTACTTTCTTTGATGTAGTTTTTATTATTTTTAGAGTTTAAAGAGAAGGCATTCGACAGCATCACGAGGTAACTGATCTTATAAAGTATGAAATTACCGTCGACTCTCTTTATTGTATTTGGTACTCATGGTTACTTCTAGCTCACTGAATAAATTGTATTTACTATTTAGTTCAACCGAGTCTGAAAAATATTTGCCATACGTTGATTATTTTTTCATTATTTCTAGTCGTGACTCTTCCCAAGGAAGTATAACAGTTGGGGATAGCGATATCACTCCGCCCGTTTGCAGGAGGTTGTAAGTATCCTTTTGGCATATCGTATTTACTCGATTAAGTGCCGTTCCCAATTAAGCGCCGCATATGAGAGCAAAAATATATAGAGTGCCGCCCTTGAATAAGCGCCGCTTTCATTCACCACAACGCGGCGCTAAATCGAAGCATCGTCAGACTGTATTATTCGAGGAGCCATACTAAAAAACAAGTACGGTACAACTCAGTCTAATCCAGCCTCGGAAATTTATTCTCCTGTATTAAAATGTTTTTCTGTTGTTAGCATTTGCTTGTTATCGTTTACAAATATTATGATTTTTTTAAAGAGCGCGGCCCTCGAATAAACTCCGCATCCGAAACACTAAAACTTCAAAGAGCGTCGCGGCGCATAATCGAGTAAATACGGTACTTCGTTCTTGAACGGTGGACAAGACTGAGAAGCTCCCGACATGGTGTGACGCAGCCTGTGGCAAAAAAATTTTGAGCGTTTAGTGTCTTCATCAGGGCTAAAGTGCCTTTATTTATACTGGATAACCTTATCCGCTACCTCAGCTGCTCTCCCTAGAGGTCCTGTAAGGGCCACCCCTCGTGGGTCCAATGTTACGAGAGGAGGAAACCGGAGTATACCCGGAGAAAGCCTGCGATACTTGGTAGAGTCAAACTGGACAACATTCTTCTCACATGTGACAAAAGTAACTTTAATCAGATAACTGCAAGGAGTCGGAATCTAACCCTAGTCACAGTGGTGAGAGACACGTGCACTAGAGACACTGTGCCACCGGCACCCCCTTGTCAGCACCCTCCGCTGTCTTTAGCAGGGTGATTGTTCTGACGGTGAGATCCATTTTTGTGTATCATGGTACCCCTTACTAACCCCACTTTTATACCCAGGCGGGTTCTTTGAGGGTATAAAAGGGAACCTTATCCTCAGAGCGATCAGTCTTGGTAAAGACAGTAGATCGGAGTCTCGACACGATGGCTCATGAGCAGTAATTTGTCAAGTTGCATTCAAAACTGCGCCCTTGCATGGAGTTAATGCACAAAATTCATATACTAGTGTAGCATTCATATATTACATGGTAATTTATAAAATGAATTACTGTGTAATAGATGAATCCTAAACCTCTATATGAATTTTGTGCATTAATATTGTGCAACAGATAAATTAATACTGTGCAACAGAAGAACGTCACTTTGTAATAGATGAATGCTACACCTGTATATGAATTTGGTGCATTAATACTATGAACAGTTGGGCCTCTATTACAAATAAAGTGAATTACTTCGTAATAAATGAATGCAGCACTTGTTCATTGATGAGCGCTAATAACAGATGAATGGGAGTTCTTGCAGCTCATTTTCCTAATCTGAGATAACTCTCAATCCAGGTTTCTAATCTTTTTCTTTCTTCTCTGTTTTTGTTTATCGTAGTGTACCTACAAATGACGTTGAAGCACCAGGAGAACCACGTTACGTCACTGCGGATAAATCCGTTTCCGGTCTTGGCATGAATATCGTTGGTGGCAATGCCACTGGCATATTTATATCCGCAGTTCAGTCTGCTGGGTTTGATTGTGGCCTTCGGGTCGGAGATCAGATTTTAGAGGTAAACATTTTGAGTCTTCGAAGTCTGAAAATTTTTCCGATTCTGGAGAACAGGGAAGGATAAGATATGTTGGCACAGTTCACTTGGGTTGACGGGTTATCATGGGGATTATGATAATGAACGAAACACACGCAGAAAGTTGGAAATTATAATGAGAGGAAGAGTTCAATATTATGCAATCGTCTCTGGTCTCTTTCAACTTGTAGAAATCGTTGTATGGTGAAATCAAAGTCGCTTCTTGCGAGAATTCATGTTGATTTCTAATCACGTGTGACATTTGTTGGTTACTTAAAACAACTCATCTGGAGCAAAATAAAGAACATGCGAAAACCTCACAAGATTTGGCAGAAATTAGTATTCCAAGTATCACAATCTTGAGAACAAGCTGGGAAAAAAATGCCCGAATAAGTTTTCAAAGTCGAGTTTGAAAAACAAGTGGGTTTTAAGTCCACTTGTCTTTCAATTAAAGTCTGACGAAGGGCCTTTGTTCGAAACGTTGGAATTCTTTGAGATCAGTCATGGCAGTTATCAACCTTTTAACTTTTTACCTAAGTGGATTTTAAGATTCTTTGGCCCCGTCCAACTTGACGATTTACAATCATGTTTCAGTTTTTCAAAAATGCCTGAAAATTTTCACTTGTTGCCTTTGATATCGTTGTGCCTGGTGAATAGCTGACAGTGACGCCGAGATCCAGGATGGGCCTGTGGGCACGAAGGAGACATGTCATCTCTAATTTCCCTTCTTGTGTCTCACATGCGCTCCCTTGTGTGGTCCAGTCCCCAGCCATTTGCTATCCGGATCCCTTGAATATAGTAGACGCCGGGCCAGTTGCCCCTGTTCCATCCTTCGTTCCTTTGGTGTGGTATCCTTCTTAAACTGGCGATATATTTGGAATAACTGTTTTTCAAGTCTTCGCAGCCATATATTTATACTTTTAAAAGAAACCATGGCTTTTAATTAGCTCTTTACTGTTTCTGTTGTTCTTGAACGAACGACAGTTAGTTTCTTAGCATGGTTACTCCATGTGTTTGAGCGGTAATTGCTTTCTTCTGCACGGTTATAACGCTATTTTTTAACACTGTTGGCATGAACTCCACTGACATTGGTCTATTGCAGTTGAGAACATGCTTCTTGTACAAATTGTATGAAATAAGTTTTACTCTTTTAAAAGGGAAAAGGTCAAAGGAATAGGGAACTAAGTATCTCTAGTTATTTAAACGACTATACAATATTCTCTACTTTGCAGTTCAATGGTGTTGACTTCACATCTGTGACGCTGGAACAGGCAACGCTGGAGCTGTGTAAACCATTAGACAGGATAACCTTGAGAGCCCAGTACAATCCGGCCAGTAAGTGCACTAAATCTTGTACGGTTTTGTATTCCTTATTTTAAACCGTATAAAACGTTTTATTAAAGCATTTCGCGCATTCTCCTTGAATAGGGTACAATGTGATCAAAGACCATCCGGGTGATTCTCTGTATGTCAGGTAGGAATTTCACACTCACTTTTCCCTGCTAAGTTGAGAGCTTCGAATAGAAACACAGGGTTGTCATTATTTGCCGGCAGCCGCCTAAAAAATCCGCTACTCTTTTATCTGCGCTGCTTGCTTCTTGTGAAATAAGCAAAATACCATTTTACTCACGACTTGTTTGGGTTTTGTGCAAAGCAGTGAAAACAAATAAATTACTTCTGCAAAAAGCTTATAAACTGGATTTATAACTCGAATGAGTTTCAAATTGGTTCCCATTTCCGGAATTTGTTATGTTTTATTTATTATAAGGCTGAACTCGTTTTTCGGTCCGTATTCAAAATGACGTATTCTGATTAGTTGCTGAACGGTCGGATATTTTACGATGTTGGACCGGTACAATACGCTTTTACTCCGGACTGGTACGTTTTGGCGGAAAGACTCGAGCTGATTTTAATGCAATTTAAGGAGAATTAAGCGTTTATAATGAAAACTTTTGAATTATAAAATGCGCGGCATAGAACACTATTACTTCTTTTGTTCAAAGCTGGTTGCATAAAAGTACGACAAATGAATGATTAACTGGCGGAAACAGTTAAGAAGCATTACGAAGAAGTTACGAGGTAAAGATAAAAGCGACGTCCTATAATGAAAAACCCGGTCAAAAATGGGAAAAACAACCAACCAAAAGCCATATAATAAAGTCCTCATTACAGGGTTAGTACGGGTCATGGAAAACCTAGAAAGTCATGGAAAACCTAGAAAGTCATGGAAAATCAAAATTTCGTAATCCAGGCCTGGAAAACCTGGAAAATTAGTGTCGGTCAAAGAAAGTCATGGAAAATTAGACTTCTTCTGGATCAGTGAATAATTCTATCTCAATTTTCTTCGCTCGCATTTTCAAGTTTCTTGGGGCCACCAATGAACGTAAAAAATATCGCAAAAATTGTATTTACGATACTCGTAACCTTAATTTATCACAGCTTGGCCGTGCACTTCAATTCGGAGGGTGGGTCCCAGCCACCTTTGTGGTTTGACGGAGCCCCCTGTTCAGCTAGTTTCGTTGTTTCTAGCTTTTCCAAGTCATGGATTCTTGAAAATATGGTCATGGAAAGTGATGCAAAAGTCATGGAATTTTGATGCACCAGTAGTGTACGAACCCTGTCATTAATCTCGTTTGCTCGGTACGTACTGGAAAGTATTTGCATTCGGCTTTTTCGTGCAAACCTCTCTTTTTTGTCGCCCGATCTGTACGAAAACCTCAGGCAAATACTTTCCCGTATAGATCTGGCACCCAGATAATCAGTACTTCTTATGTTATGTTCGGTTGTGACTGATTCAACGTAAATATGGTCGTCAAGCATCTCCTTTGTATTTTGTATTTAGCCGCTCTCTTTAGCCTCTCAAGCCTTTCTTTTGTATTTAACTTGGTATTTTCGAGAGCATTTCCTCCGATTTGAAGAAGGTGCTACATTATTCTTTTCTGTATGTTTTTCCAGGGCAATGTTCGACCATCCAGCTCACGGCAAAGACGAATTATCTTTTAAAAAAGATGACATCTTGTACATCACAGATACCTTGTACAACGGACACATGGGCTGCTGGAAGGCATGGCTTGTGAGCAAAGAGGATGCCCAACAACGGGACAGTGGCATGATACCAAGTAGAATGAAGTAAGTACTATTTCAGGAACAGAAAAATTATCTCTAGGATTGAAAGAAACTGGAGCCCAGGGTCCTATGATCGTAAAGGTGGGCTCAGGCTTTTGCACGGCATTATGGAGGATCTCGCAAGGGTCCTTGATGTTTTAAATACAGTTTTAGAAGTATGTCTTTAAGACGTATTTCATAACTATTGCAGAAGTAGAATACACAGTCACGATCAGGGTTGTAGTTAACTGATTTTTGTTGGTGGGAGGGTGTCGAGTTTAATTTGGATTTTTTGTGAAATGACATGTGAAATTTACGTGAGGGATTTTAAAGTATTCTGCAATATTATTGGAACATGAGTGGATGTTAGGAAAAAGAGAAATGTCAATGGGTATTTCCATTGCTGTTTGGAATTTTTCAAAATTTCCACAAAAACTATACACGGGCTGTTCGGGAATTCTGAAAAATACTTCGCATTTCCCTTATTTAAAAAAATGGTCGAAAATAAATTCAGGAAATGGAGTTTTATTCAAGGGAAATACCAGACAACATAATTGTCATCATCATGATATCTGCTGTTATGTCATGTTAAATAACCAAACTTATCACTTCACACGAGCGGACCGAATGTCTGCGAAGTGGCTCAGCTAAGTGGAACTAGCTCAGACGGACGGCCAATCTGCTTCATAAACTTAATGAACAGTATCATGAAGAAATAATGTTATTATTCAAGTATTATTTGCCATCTCTTCAGCTGAGTTTTCGATATTAACCCTTTCCTGTTCGAGACGTTTTCCCTTGACGAGTAAAATCGTCTGGCGTTAGCCAGAGTAAAATTAAAAAGTCGGGTACGGGCCAGAAAAGGGTTAGAGAGAAAGAGATTTTGCATGAGTAATTATTACCGTCTTGTCACTATCCTTGTTCACTTAGAGCTGATCAGATAGTCCTACTGCGCATGAGCGTGGCGCAAGGAGATCAGGAACATAAATTAGTTGGCAGAAGAAGTTTCTTCCGACGTAGCAAGAAAGGAAGTCATAGTTACATTGTGACCCATTCAAGAGAAAGCAGTGACAGTGCTGCAAGTATTTCAACAGTTGCTGGTAAGTTGCCTACACCACATTTCCCTGTCTAAAGTGCCTTAATTGAGTTGTGTGCTTTGTCATAGTTTGGCATTAGGTTGAGCACATGTACTTCATTCCCACTCATAAAATCGTATCCACGACACACAAATTTACCGATGTTGTGTTACCTCTTACAGAGCAGGGTGTTGCGTCTTATCAGACTGTGGAACGACTTGACAGTAAGTAAAAGTTGAAACTTTATTCATGATAGGGAACTTTCAGTTTCCTTCTTCCAGTTACATATTCTTTGTCACTTCAGCTTTTTGCATCCGGCTAACTGTTAAGAGGGCAATTCGTGCTAACTATTAGCTCACCAATGTTACAGCAGCTGTAGAAGACTCTTGTGACTAAATCATGTAGATCAGTATAAACAATCGTGTGAGACAATTCGTACTTTATAGATCAGGGTGAAGCGAATTTGATCGCAACAATATCGCTCCTGAACTCGCTCAGTTTAGTTCCCATGCTGTGACGCTGACGACTTACTGGTTGTGTACTTTTAGTCGACGTTTATTACTCAACTAACATGAACTACTTTGATGGTTTCCAAATGTCTAAATATATCATACGATGTCATTCTAAATAAAGCGTATTACATCGCATCTCTAGTACCCATCATGATTAGGTACTGCTTATCGTTCACACAGAAGATTCTAGAATTTTATGACTTCGTACACTAAATCACAAAGAAGGTTCTAGAAAGTTTAAATTGTAAACAACGAATTTTCTAGACAATCTTGCACTGAAAACGATCAACGTTTTCAAAATAAACCTTCTAGAAAATTGTACGTGTAGTTTCTAGTGAAATGGGTTTGGGTTTTCCTGGAGAGTTAGTCTCTATTAATTTAGCAGTTTCAAGACATGTTTAAGCTTTGGTGTGAAAGGGGAAAAGCACAAGTGCCATACTTCATGTTGTCAAAAATATTTTTTTTCACAGCTCACCATCCACGGCCTGTGATAATTCTTGGTCCTCTAGCGAACGTCGTGAGCAAGAAGCTTGCCATGGAGGCACCTTACAAGTTTACACTTTGCCATCAACGTATGTATTCTTGTGCGTGAGTCGTCGAGTACGTTTTAAGAGTGGTGCATGTTAAAGGATTACCTATAGATCTTAGTGAAACTTTGATAGCTGGAGTGTAAAACAAAGCATATTCCAAAAAATATGGACATCTTGAAACTCAAGATTCGAGTTAACAAATTGAGTCTACTGCGTGACTGTAGTATTTCCACTTTATTTCAAAGTCATCTTTCGCATGTCTGAAGTTGACTTTGAAATAAAGTCGAAATATTACCACATCGTAAAAGTTTCATCTTGATGTTGACTGGAGATTTGAGTTTCAAGATGTCTATATTTTTTCAGATGATGCTTTGTTTTGTACTTTTTAAAGTTGTCGGCTGGTTGCGGGTTTTAGCTGGTGTGTTCACATGAAATTTCTGAATTTTAGAACTTGTCTCGGCGTCTGAGATAGAGCTGAAAAAAGGTGTGGCAGATGATTTATATCTTGACTACATGGTGAAAGACAGTCAACATTACGTGACATTTATGTCGACCGTCAAAGAAGACATGGAAAAGGTGAGATAAGGACATCTCACATACATTCGCACAATATAGTTCCTATTTCAGAATCATCCTCAGGGTAACATGAAGAGAGAGAATTTCATGATTTACCTACACTGTTAAAGTCAACTAGAAAAGTTGACTTGAGCGGGATTCGAACGCGCATCTTTGGGTATCCGGACCGCTACTCTACCAATTGAGCTATCGAGTCAACTGGGAACAGTATACTCGTTTTATCCATTTTAAATGCACGAGAGATTCTTGCGACAACTTAACTCTATATCCGTGAGGATATTCAGTGTTTCGATTCTATTTCTGAATCATTCTCAGGGTAACTTGAACAAAATATTTCATGATAAATTTCCTACACTGCTGAAGTCCACTAGAAAAGTTGACTTGAGCGGGATTCAAACTCACATTTTTGGGTATCCGTACCGCAGCTCTAGCAATTGAGCTGTCGACTCAACTGGGAACAGGATGCTTATTTTATCAATTTTAAGTGCACGAGAGATTCTCGCGACAGCTTAACGCTTATCTAATGAGGATGTTTAGCGTTTCGATTTTATGTCAGCTCAAATTCCGCTCAAGTCAACTTTTTTTGTTGACTCTGACAGTGTAGGTTAATCAATTCCTAACTGTAATATATAGTTATTCAGTTCAATATTGCTGAGTTAGCCAGTCATTGTTAGATTTTAACACTAAATAACTACTGGAAACTTAAAATTGCTGTGGTAGTGAATGGCTGATGAACGCCCACCATTTGCATCCAAATGCACCCCTATGGTCGCTGGCCTTCGTCTCCCCTCGACGTTCTTTGAACGCTCACTTCGGGGGGGGGGGGAGAAACAATCCTCTAATACTTTCAGCATGTAAAAATAGAAACTGTAGTTGCTACCTTAAGTAACTTAATTTTTCAATTTTTCCGACTGCACGTTGCTTTGCGGAATATTCCATCTTGGTGTCCATGACGTAAATACCACGTTCGTCCATCGTCTATTTGCCCGTCCTCAGAACATATCGAATATAAGTTCGTTTTCAATGGAAAAGCCTTTTTCCAAGAGCAGTGATCACGTTATCAACAATTCGTATCCATTTTAGGAGAGACATGGAATCCTTGACGTGTCACCGCTGGCCATTGAGAGACTGCGTGCACACCTAGTATATCCAATCGTCTTATTCTTAAAATTCAAGTCACCGAAACACATAAAGTAAGTTATTCAGTAAATTTTCCTCTTTATTCAAGGTTTCTGACTTTTGACCTCCAGTGGATCGCAGGAGGAATTTCGCACCGTTAAATACACTCGTAATTTCTATTCATTTTTACTTCGCTGCACGGGAAAATGCGTCAGCGTCGGGATCTCGATGGTGGTATCACAAATGCGATCCATCAGCTAAAGTTTTGTTTACACGAGCAACGTTTCCGATCGCAGTTCGAATCCTGTTTTGGGTTCCGATTGAAAAACTGTCCAGCGGATGTCAGTCTCAGGAGCTACAACGACCGAGAATATGTTTAAAATTTCAGAATTTTTTCATTAAAAGTGTTCCGAATTTCTCTTTTTTTCACAATTCTGATATGCTATTGGATCTTTGCATCCATCCGCTGCACAATCAATCTTTTGAAATAGCCATTCGACTAAACTTCTTGGCTAGACATTACTATTACATTAGTATCGGGAGTCGGGCGTAGCTCACGGGATGCATAGGGGGGCATGGCCCCCTGAAATTTGCGGGAAATAAGTATGACAAGTAATGGGAAAAGATTGAAGAAATGAAAAAGATACAAGAGATTGATAATGGGTAAAAGATTTTACCCATTTCCCCCCCTGCCATTGACCTCTCGGCACGGGCCTGGGACCACAGTTCCAGAAATGTGTACACGGCAATTCTCGACTGCCTAAGCCCATCGATCGCAATTCATTTCCGGGGCAAGAATCAATTAATTGCGATCCCTGCTGCAATTCTGCTACTCTTGCCCCGTATAAACCTGGGATATGAATCATCGTTTACTACTGTATATTTCGTATGTGCCTGAGAACCAATCACATTTGTTAGTTCCTCAGGAAATAAAATCAATTACAAAGTAAAACTTCATTGGTTTGATAATTTCCTTTGGGCATACGCTAAACATTAAAGCATGCTAAACAATGAAGCATAAAACGAGACCAAAAACTCTACTTTGACAAGTACATTTTGATTTGTATTTAGGGAACAAAGGGACAGCAAATACCTGCAACAAAAGCTAACCACTAAGGAAGCAAGGGGACTTTATGAACATTCTGTCAGAGTTGAACATGAGTTCAGATCAGAATTTCATGGTAAGTGTTTTGATAAGAGGTCTTGAGTCTCTCTGTGAAATAATGGCATGTGTTTTATTTGAACAAATACGCAAATCGTCGGAATGTTAAACTCCGATTTTTCGAGTTCGTGTTAATAAAATTTCGGTCAAAGAAAGTTGTTTTGTTTGTCTTCACTATTTATCAACCTGATCGCAATCCGTCAATATTTTCTCAAAAGTAATATGTTATTGATGGCTTAAATTACTGTGGTTTAGTTTCATTTCGCTTGTTTAGTCTTCTCATTTTTTGTTTTATTAGGTTTAATTGTACTTAAGATGTTGTAGATTACATGAACAAATGATACATGATACAGTTAGAATGTCATAAATGACATATATTTAACATGTACGGTGCGGTTAAAAGGTTATTGTTATAAATATAGGCAATAGCGTGGTTTTGAGTGCAATTTGGAAAAGACACGCACCAGTGAGTTTTTAAAAGACTATCAACATTGCACGAGTCCGAAGGACGAGTGCTATTTGGGGTGTTTGAAAAACTCACAAGTGCGTGTTTTTCCTAAGTTGCATGAGAAATCATGCTATTACCAATTAATGATATACATGAAACAAGTCATGCAGTGCCGAAAAAAGGTGATTCAGTGCAAATTACTGTATTACCTTATTTTCTGCACTGTTACCTTGACATTGCACTGCTCTTAGCCAATCAGATTCAAGAAATTTTTCCATGTATATTATTAACAGTGATATGAAAGTATAGTGCTGCATAAGCAGAGTTGAACAACTCGTAAAAAGTCTTAAGGGTGAGGAAGCTGTTGAGACTTAAGAGAGGGCATATTGACGTTTCGAGCGAAAGTCTTTCGTCGGGCGCAGTTTTCAACAGAAGTGATCGTTTTCGGGTATAGCGTGTGACTGTGGAAATATCGCTTTTATACTTAACGTTATAAATACAAACAAGTAAAAAATCATGAAACAATTCATGTAGGGAAAAGCGATAAGGGAAAGTCTTACCCCTGTAACACAGTGTCCTATATACGTCGGACACTCAAAACAAACGAACTAGTTAGAGAACGAAGCAAGATCAAAGAGAGAACAAGCGTTAAGTTGTCGTGACTACATCTCGTGCACTTCAGTTGGATAAAAACTCGCCTCCAGTCCCTGTGGACTCAATAGCTCAACAGGTTGAGCGGCGGACTGGTATCCCGAAGATGCGAGTTCAAATCCCGCTCGAGTCAACATTTTTCAGTTGACTTCAGCAGTGACAGATTATCGTGAAAAAATTTGTCTTCATCTATCTCTGAAGATGATTCTAAAATATTATCGGCGATTGTCTGCAGGGAAAATTGTAGCCCATAATACAGCGTGGCAGAAACAAAATCGATGATAGGACAACAACTGGTTTCCAGTTGGTTAAATCAACAACGAATTCCTTGGAGTTACGTTCTCTATTCGTCTAGGAAGAAAAACTAAAAGATGACGAGGATCAGAGAAAGAAGATGACTGCATGTAAAGAGATTAGTGAAAGAGCAGGAATTCCCGTTGAAAATTGCATTAAACGTTACAACATTCAGAACTTTCGTCTCCTAATCCGCCTACTTAGTTCATTTCTCCACTGTTGTTTTCTTTTCCTCACCAGCAACAAAAACAAAAGGCTCTACAGCTGATGATCTAATGCGGCCATATTGGGAATTGAACGGCGTACAGATCCAGTTACAAATTTCACGTGAATATTTCGTCGGCGACCAATCGGTGCATTGTCGCAAACATCTGCGACGCCTTACGTTTACTTACCGATTTTATGTTAACTGGGCTTTTAAGGCCAGTCAAAGAAGCCCTCCTTGCCAGGCAGGATCTTAATGAAGTAGTTAAAGAATTCTCGTTATCTCTCTCCTTACGGGTTTTTCTTAGTGAAATTTCTTTTTTTTTTTTTACCTGTTTGAATGCAGCGGCATGGACAGCATCCAGATACCGCGAGAAGTGCAAATTATACATTTTGATTTACCTCTAACGTTTCTCAAGAGAGCCTTCTGGCCAAATCCAGACGGTGGTAGGACTTAACCATTTCAATGAAGACTACAATCCTGCCCCCAACCTGGACGTATTCTGTCCACATTTTATCCAATTTAACTGACCTTCTGATAAGTTGGGGGGGGGGGTATCCGGACCTCCCATTCCCTCTGGCCTTGGCACTGTTTGACCGTATTACTTCAGGGATAAAAGCAATACCCAGCAGTTATACTTTTAGCTGAACATGACTACTGAAGTTGAAAATGTTTGTTTCCAATGAAATTTTAACCGGCGTAAGGATGCCGGTACAAACTTACGATTTTACGAAATCTGCAATTATTGAACGTGTAACATAAATAGTGGTGTGCGTTTGACTTTTAAGATGTTCCACGAATGAAAAGTTTATACATAAATCTTGTTTTCATTTAGCTGTTATCCCTGGAGCAAGCATCAACAGTTTGTTTTCCCAAATTCAAGACATTGTTGATGAACAGCAAAAGAAAACATTATGGATCCCTGTAGCCTCAAATTAACGTGACCACTTCAGGAAATCATTCAATGCTGAAAACATGGCTGCTTCACAACTAAAACCTCTTGCCTGACGAAAACAGTAAACGGCGAACTGAAAACCCTTTTTCTTTGAAACTTTGGATATATGTAATATATGATAAGAACGTTAAATGTATTTAAGTGCGTAGTGAGTGTGTACGGTACGACCGCTGGTGTAAGTAGTAATATTTTTAGCCGCGTGTTTTAAGATTAGTTTTTGGAAGAACGCTGTGATGCTTAATTTGATGCGAAAGTACTTAGCGTACAAATGATGCCGTTATGCTCACAGTAAACTTTATGCCGACGTATTCGGTTTCATTTTCTGTTTTGTTGAAAATGAAACTCGTTGGTTCTCATTCCCTGATGGGGACGAACTTGACTACTCAAATTGTTGTTGAATCTGTATCTGAACAGCAAAGGACGAGTGCTTCAGGGCTAATTTTGTTTGATCAGTCTTTAAAAAGTTTTCAGAGGAGAACTTATTCATTGTAAACTCAAACCTTCTACAAGGCCATGTTAAAGCTTCTCGCGAAAAATTTCACGGATTCACAGCTAACGGTAAACGGGAATCCGTCGTTACCCGTCTGTCGTAAATTTAAAGCTTAACTTCTCGTACGTCTACCGTTTGTGTCTTAAAACAACAACAACAAATTTTGTCTACAGAGACAGTGGAGCTGGGGAACAGGACGGCTATAGTCCCCACTTTTTGTCAAGCATGGCGTTGAAACAACTAAATTTTAGAACGCTTCTTGTAAAATTTCCCAGGGAAACATGCATAATGCTTTGTTTTTATCACAAGCTCACCTCCCACTCTAAATTCCGCTCCGACATCCCTGGTAGAGATAACTTAAAGGGCCATTAACACGTGCGATTTTGCACGTTGCTATTGTCATCCTGGTGTATGTAATAAATTCAGGACAATCTTTGCAGGAAGATATCCGCCTATGATTCGCTGTAGTTTGTCCTCGACACTTTCGTCGGTTAAACATATACTCCAAAATCTCAATTGCAAGGTACAAAGTCGCACGTGTAAACAGTCCTTAACATATCAAATTGTGTAATTTGTCGTAATTTCAATCACTGTGTGATTTTTATTAGGCCTCTTGGCAGCTGTTGCTTGTTACGTATTTATTTTCTATTGAACAGTGGTGTGATAGAACCCTAGTTTTATCCTGTAAACGGGAATTATTTAAAGAATGGTTTAATGTCGTTATAGAAAAGAGACTAATAAACTGGACAAGAGTATTGATCTTTCGTATGTGTTATTTTAATTGCTGAACCGTGTGGACATTCAACACTGATCTCTAGAGAAGACTGGGTCGAGCATCCCATGTTCAGAAAATGAAGCCGGAAGTGGATTGGGGGGGGGCCATTGCTAAGGGACACCAACTGTACGACTTCAGTATGGTCCGTATGGGGTTTCTGTTGATACAGCTGTCTTTTGACCTACCAAGTCGTTCCGTTTTGCCATATAGGGGATCAGGAAGTATTTTTGAAAGTGCTGGACAAAACGATTTACGACTTTAGTCCCTTAGCAATGGCGGTGGTTGAATCTCGCTGGCTTCATTTTTTGGGCCTTTCAAACAATAAGATGCTTGATCCAGTCTTCTGAAGAGACAGTGACATTTACATACGACGAAACGAACTTCAAAAGCGATAACCTTGCTACTGAAACTGCAAGTTAAAACATGACAATTTGAACAGAAGTCCAGGCCAAGTGCATTCACGATTATACTCGAATTTGTTCGACGCTGCTAAATAATATCGGCAGTAAAATAATGAGTATCGTTTGAGAACTCTCTTTGGTTAATGCCCTTGTTTGGATATCGGCGTATAAACACGGAACATTTCCCGCCAAAACTGAATTTAAATTTTTATTGCACGTTCAGTCTCTGTTTTTTTGAAGTGGCTTGACTTTGGTTGACCAGATTGTCTTGACTAGTTGACTGTCGGGGCAGACTTCCTTGATCTTACCTCTGATTTGTAGTTGATGACTTCTGGGAGAATCGCTAGTGGCCTCTCCTATCAGCTCGTGGTTTTACAAGCACAAGTCTCGTAATATCCCGCGTGTTTCGACCACAGTATCCTAAAACGCTAATCCATTTGGTATTTTTCCATTGAAACCGGAATAAACATCGTTTAAACTGAATACGAACTTGCACTTGTCCGTCAAGATCATGACCGGTATTTTGGTGTCATTTGAACTGAACAGAATACTTTTTGAAATGACGTTGACATTGTTCACTCAGCGATTAAGTAACGTACCACAATTACTCACCCGGGGTTCAGACGATGGTCACTCAATAGCACAGATATGGTAGTTTCAACTTTTTGGTAGCTAAACACAGTTCTACAAGTGTTTTGCACTACTTGCTCCCCTTAGACATAACTCTGAATTCATAATAGCCAACTCCGAATTTGCAGATTTGTAAAACAGTAATGCGAGTTTAACATGACTAGGAATTAATAAAAATATCTCTTATTTTACATGGCAACAACGTGTATTACAATTGCGTATATATGTATTGTGACCTCTACCAAAAATTTCCGTCAAACTGATAAGAAGGTATTGCAGTGTATCTGATATTTTATAAGAAAAATAAAACAATTTTAGAAAAATAATCGTCTAATTTAGTAGAAAATTTATCAGACTAAAACACTAATTTTAGTCTACAAACTGGTAAACTTTATCCGTAAAATTCCTAGAAAACCAAAAAATAAGGGAATGCAATATATCAAGCTTTATAAGAAACAAATGATTCTCGAAAAGCGCTCAACCAATTTTATCAAAAATTCATGAGGTTAAAATACTGATATGAGTCTGCAAACTGGTGAATTTTCACTGAAAAATTCCGGCAAAATCAAGAGAATAAGTCACTGCAGTATCTGATATTTTATGACAAAAATTGAGTAACTCTCGAAAAGTGCTTACCAATTTAGTCAAAAATTTACCAAATTAAATTACATTCTTTAGTCTACATAGTGGGAAATTTTTACCGTAAAATTTAAGAAAACTGTGAGAATGAGGCATTGGAATCTATCAAGCATTACAAAGAACATTAAATAATTCTCGAAAAGTACTCAGCTGGTTTAGTCAAAAATTTACGACATCAAAATACACACTTTAGTCTACAAACTGGAAAATTTTTACCGTGAAATTCTGAGAAAACTAAGAGAATAAAGCGTTGCAACATATCAAGCTTTATAAGAAACATCAAATAATATGGGAAAAGTTGTCAACAAATTTTGTCAAAAATGTATCAATAAAATACTGACTTTAGTCTACAAACTGATAAATTTTGAACGAAAAATTCCGTTGAAATCATGAAAATAGGGCGTTCCAGTGTCTGATATTTTGTGAGAAAAACTAAATAATACTCAAGAATTAAGTACACAACCAATTTAGTCAAAAATTTACCACATTAAAATACACATTTTAGTCTATATACTAGTAAATTTTTCCCTTTAAATCCCAAGGAAACTGAGAATAAGGCATTGCAATATCTCAAGCTTTATAAGAAACATTAAATAATTCTGGAAAAGTTCTCAACAAATTTCATCAAAAATTTATTACAAAATACTGATTTTCGTCTACAAACTGATAAATTTTCAACGTAAAATTCCGTCAAAATCATGAGAATAAAGCGTTCCAATATCTGATATTTTATAAGAAAAACTAGCTAATCCTGGAAAAGTACTAAACCAATCTAGTCAAAAATTTACCATATTAAAATACACGCTTCAGTCTACAAACTAGTGAATTTTCCCCGTAAAATTCCGGGAAAATCTGAAGAATGAGGCATTGCAATATATCATGTTTTATAAATGTTTAATAATTCTCGAAAAGTACTGGGCCAATTTCACCAAAAATTTATTAAAATACTTGAGCCAAGAAAACACCAAAAAACTGCGGAAAAATCATGACAATAAGACATTGCAATATCTGATATTTTATGACAAAAATTTAATTATTCTCGAAAAGTACTCAACCAATTCAGTCAAAAATTTACCACATTAAAATACACACTTTAGTTTAGAAACTGGTAAATTTTTTGCCGTAAAAGTCAGTGAAAATCATGAGAATGAGGCACTGCAATACATATTGTGACTAAATTAGGCTTCTTGAGGTTTTTTAACTCAAGGACGTCTCTGACTGTAGGTAGCCCACACAACATGGTCAAATACCAGATTTAACTTCGAAAGATGAGTAATGCCTTCAAGCGGTGATTGTTAACGTTTCGATATGGAGGACGAGAAAGAGAAACACAAACTAATTGATTTATATCGCTCACTCAATGTCTGTGGGATACAAACAAGGGCGGTAAAAAAGGAAAAGAAGACGCAATTTTTACGATCGTGAACCAATTTCAACTGAAATATTCGGACGGAACCCTTAAAAAGACGTTCCACAGTATAAGAAATCGATGATGAGGGAAGTGAGAGGTGCGATCTTGGGAAATACCACAGCGGCTTACACGCCCAAGTCGACTTTTCGTGCAAGGGGCAACAGGACACACGCTAATTTTGAATATCACCAGAGAAAAATGATCCCTTACGTGTGGTGAATAGAGGCGCGACCTAGAGAAATGGCGCAGCGGCTTCTGCGAAACCTGAATGCACGTCGATAAGGAAATTCTATCAGCCCAAGTTATTCTTCAGAGAAAACCTTTCGAGGAACCAAGCACGCTCCCGCGAATGCAAGAATCACGAACGCTTGATCGACATGTGTAGCTAGGAGATCGATTTTGACTGCAATCCCGAAGCAGAATAAATCGGCTACACAGAAATTGGTTTGTGTAACCACACTTCTCGATTTACCTCGCAACGCCATTGCAACACAAATCGGCGAAACACATTGATGAGTGGAACTGTAGCTTCACCGAACATGATTCCTTACGAGAGCTGATTATTAGGGTTTGAAATTGATGTTTGATTCAACTTCGCCACTGAGCAACTATATTCAAAACTTCGTTGCCCCTACACGTCCGAGAGGGCTGTTTAAGGATACCTGGGCCAAACCGTTGCTGCGGCTTCGACTACAGTAGAGCACCCTTGTAAGGGTTATAAAACGTGCGGTTTGGGTGGTATGTCAGGTGCCTCAATCCTTGTTTGTCCCAATGCCCGTGGTGACTCTAGGCAGTCACAATTGCCCTTCCCCCAGTTTTGCGGGCATTGTATTACAAGAAGTATCTCATCACAACCAATGACAAAGTACTGAAGTCAAAGACAATGACATGATGATGTATTGAAGTATTGGTGAGATGTCTGTTGCTCCGTGAAACCATTTGATAACACACGTGGCATGGAAAGCGAATGGTCGCTTTCTTTGGGTATTCAGGCTTGATTGTCTATCTCCTCTGTCCCTCCAATGATGCACAGCACGAGCAGCATTGAGGGATTCTTTACTTATAAATCTTTACTTATAAAGACTCTCCAATTAGAATTGATGTGTTTCAGGGTCCTGACACTTCGCCCACGACCCGGGATGACCAATGGTAACAGAAGTATTAGTACCACCATGAGGGGGATACGAGCGTCTCCGCCACTACCCTGCCAAATTCACACGCCCAAATCGACTTCATGTGTGACGTGCAACAGGACACACGATAATTTTGAATATCACCAGCGAAAGATGATCCCTTACGTGTGGTCATTAACGAAAGTTCACGAAACCTCTGAAAGCTGGCTGCTGACCAGAGGTTTCTATTTCTGCAAGGGGGGGTGGTGGTTGTGACACATGGGTGCTCAGTGCGGTTCAGTTGCCTATTTCAAATTTATCATAAATGTCTGATTGGCTTAGAGACATAAGGACGATTTGATTCTAACGTATTTCCTTCATCAGAGTCTTCGGGATATCTTCGAGATACAATTAATCCCATTTGCCTGGCTTCATAAACCTAAAAAACATGAACAAAAAAATAATCACGTGAAAAGAATTTGGGATTGATGTTTCCTAACTTTCTAACGAATATTCTGATATAACAAGGAATTAGAATACAAGATGACCGTAGTTTTATATAAAGCTCGAATGCATACATCGTTTACAAGCAATCCTGGCGTACACCACAAACAGAAGCTAATAAAGTCAATTATTGAAATTTATATGTGAGGAGTATGAGAGCTTGGAAATATCATAAGATGATGGTGGAAATATCATAAGACGATGGTTGAGCCCCGTCTGGGGCTCAGAAATCGTTTTTCTGAGGATAGAGCTTAACGATCGTTCATCCATCATCTTATAAAGTCAATTATTCATGTGCACCAATATGGTGGCTAGGTGAGCATAACTTCGGCGCCGCAATGCATCCTGGCCTAAGACTTGGCAGAAGTGGAACTAGTCGATAGTTGTTAAATTGTCAACGAGTTATTTGAGAATTGTAACACAGATATTCCGCTAGACCGGCACATGCCGGTTTTTACCGGTAGAAAATCGTCTTGTAACAGGAAAAATTTTAAGTTGCCGGTTTTTTGTACCGATCAATTTTGTTTCTTGGCATGATTTTATTTTATGCTTTAATATAAAATATAGTCCGACTATATTTTATATTAAAGCATAAAATTTTTATTGGCAGTGTACGATTAAGTCGTACACTGCCAATAAAAATATGATTGATTTAACTTTGACCCCTAACTTATAAGTTTTCTCTCGAGTTGAAATTGATATCGTGAGATGGGTGAATAAGTAAGCATTAACTACATATATAATGCAAGGTGAAAATTTGAAAGGGTTGAAGTTTATGACGAACGTTTTCGATCGACATGATCATCTTCGTAACCTGAAGACGATCGTGTAGATCAAAAACGTTTGTTTTTAACTTCAACTCTTTATCTTTTTACGTTGTAGTATATACACCTTTTGCTGTTCATTACCAGAACCTCATTAACGCCCACCTCAAACTCATTAACGCAAAAATACATTAATTTTATTCAATCGACATTCACTAGTGTAGATACGCAACCATTTACATCGAACGGTATTCTACAGTGCCAACAGACGACCATTAACATCATTCTATCTATACATTAAGAATAATAAAATTTCAATTAGGCAAGATATTTCTCTTGCGTAATTGATATTTTATTATCCCTAATGTATAGTGGAATAGTGTTAATGGTCGTCTGCTGGCGGTGTAGAATGCCTCGCGAGGCAAATGGTTGCATGTCTACGCTAATGAATGTCGACTGAATAAAATGAATGTATTTTTGCGTTAATGAGTTTGAGGTTGGCGTTAACGATAGTATATTTCTTGGTAATGAACAGCAAAAGGGGTGTAATGTCTTACGGAGAGTTCAATAATAAAGTATTGACTACATGTGCCGCTGCCCAACGTAAACATACACTGAATATATAATTGGAAACAATCTACTAGGATTATAATACCTATATTAATAACAGTCGATGCAAATATTTTTGAGGTAAAATATCCGAATTAAAAAGTTTATTAACCGAGCGTTAAGCTTGTAATAACAATTAAAGTGTAATGCAATCCTGTAACAGTTTTGACTTTAAATATGGCTCATGCGGTGCACCGAGTATACATGAGTCTGTACCGTTAAAGATAATACATGCCAGTACAGAGTACGGGCTAACTATAGTCGAAAGCGGATACTCTGGTAACAAGACTAACGACTGCACAAGACTTGTTAGTGGTTGTTTCAGTAAGTCTGATATTGTTTGCGCAGGCAGTTAACATGATAAGTGGCTGCAACAACCTTGTAACAGCTTGATAAAATAACACGATTGTTACAACTTGTTTACAAACTTGGAAGAAACCCTTTGCGAACACATCTTGTCGAAGAGCTGTAAGATTTTGCAGGGGTAGTTTTTATTATACAGTGAGTCCAGGTTTACTCTATACATTGCTTCGTTGTATGGTTCTGCCTGCTATCCGGTTTGTACACAAAATGACGCGAGTTGATTCGATGCTTAGCCGTGCAATAAGTTTTTCGTACTGACAAGCGTGTTTTAGTGGGAAAATTCCCGAGTTGGTTTCAAGACAAACAAACAACAACGAAATGCCACAAAATTATTGAAATCTCCTTAACAATAATTGTAAGCAAATAGCTAGATGTAGAGATTTGGTTTTTTCTCTCTGACTAAGGGCCTTCGCTCGAAACGTTAGATAACTACACTCACATTTCGGCAGTACTCAAACCTTTCTGATTATTTCACTTCGATTTCCACACTGCCTACGCAGCACTCCATTTTTATTTCAAGTAAACCTAAGCCGCGTACTCACGAAGTAAAAAGGTCCATCGAAAGTGATGAAGGAAGGTACCAAAAGCCATGTAATAAATTTCTTATTTACCTCGTTTGGTCGGTCCGTACGGGAAACTCGGTTTTTTCCGCACGGTACACGCTCCTTCGTAGTTTGGTCTGTACAAAAACCTCAGGCAAATACTTACTATTTATTGACCGGGCGTGAGGTCTGTACTAGTAAAAAAAACCCGGACCGATATTTTTCAGTAACTTCACTCTACATGGTTACTTTTCCTTTACTGATTGTTCGTAATACATTTTCACTTCATATAGTGCCAAAAATTTTAATTTTTATTCGACACAGCAAGGCTTTCTTAAATTTCCCATCCTGAGCGGGAAATGCGGGAAATATCCGACCACTTATGATCCAATGAAATTGCAGGATTTTCGTATTCGGATCGCTCGCTGTGACAACCACATAATAATTTCCCACACAGACCTCACAATTGGTTAATAAGTAATCAATAATAACTCTTGTAAACGAAACTCTGATAAACAAAAATACCTCTATCAAAAATTTGCTAATTGCTTCAAAATATCCATTACATTGCCAAGTATCGTTGTGGCTCCCGCACTCGAATTTTTCACATTTCTTAAATGAAGAACAAGTCTAATAGAAATAACATTCAAAATAAAAAACAGTATTACAAAAACTCAGATATAATCAAACATTTGACAAGTGTATGAAAGGTCACGCCCCCGAACATGACAAATGTCTTACACGAAGCATTCTTAAGGTCCGTTCACTCATGCGATTGTCGTCCTGGCGTATGCAATAATCCCGAGGCTGTCCAGTCTGCAATATCTCTGCTTATGATTCGTTTCAGTTTATCTTTGAGACTCTCATGAGTTTAATGCATACATCAGGATGACAATCGCGAGGCACAAAATCGGGCGTAACAACCAGAGGCGTAATAAGGCGCCTAGGACCCCTCAAACCACCTCATGGATGTGCCATCTGGCTATCGAAGTGGAAGAGTTATTCAACTGATGGTTGTCAGTAGGTTAAGGTTGAGATTTGCTTTCAATAACAACTCTGCGTTCCTTTTAAAACGTAAAAATACTTTCATGACGTTCTCAACAGAGTAATAGCGACGTGAATTACTCAAGGGATCAATATTTGCGAATGCCTTTATTATTTGGCACAAGCCGACGGTGAGAACAAAATCCTCCAATCAGATTGACGAGCCATTTACATTGACTTGCATAATCTCCAGCACCACCAAAATTGTAATTCGGGAAAATTCATATCGGCTCAGAACGTCATCAAGGAGCCTACAGTGACATAATCAACGATTTTTCTAGCCATTGCTTTAGCTGTCCTTACTATAATTTAGGGACTTTAAGATCTACGACATCAACTCGAACAATGACGTCCTTTAAAATCTCGGTATTTAAAGAAACCAAGGTTTATTGACCACCACCCTGGATACCAGTGGCTTGTTTTATGACTCCTAAAGCGCTCCAGTCCCCTTAAAACGACTGCAGTCTCGGGTTGAATTAAAAAGTAACAAAAGTAATTGAAAAGTATTTGAGAATTGAAACTGAAAAGGAACATTAAGTAACAAAGTAAGTAACTAAGAAATTAAGTAAGTAATTGAGTAAGCAAAAAGTAATTAAATGTGACAAAGTAAATTGAAAAGAAACAGCTTTTTTCAGTCCGCGAGCTGACGTCTTCTTTAAGACGTGAAAATGGTCTGGGTGCTGTTGCATGCAGAACGAGAATGCTCTGGAGAGTAAACATTATTCATCCTCTTTGTTATGCACGAATAATTCTTTTGTTTAAAGGACGTTGTAGATCTTAATGTCCCTTTTGGTGACACTTTCATTGTGCATAGTCAACGACAGTGTGACACCTCTAGGGTAACATTTTACTGGCACAAGTTTTGTTTGGTTCATCATATCTGTCTTTCCAGCCACAATGACCTACACTTTATATCTTCACAAACTCCTTACTAAAGCGCCGGATATCTCTTTTAAACGCTGTGTTACCTCTTACCTCGTATAACTTGTACATCATAGAAGGAGGGACAAGTTGATCATTGGAGCCAGACAAAAATAAAATTGGTGTATTAATAGCACGAATCTTGTTCAGCGAGTCGAACTATATGTGAACAAAAACATAAATACTAACAATTTAGTTAGGGTTAAGAGCTGAAAGTTCTCCTAGCGTGACAGGGAAGAGCAAACATGGAAGCCACGGGCGACCCTGGTTCTTTTGAGCCTCTTGTTCGGGGAATCTGGGATCGTCCTCTTATCTGGTGACATGACTCGGATTAAACGAATACTAAGACATGAAGAAACCGGATCCTGGGACATGAAAGCCTTCTTAGAGATGTAATGGAAGTAAGAATGGATGGGAAGAGACCGCGTAGAAGAAAATGTATGATACTACTTGATGAAATGAAGAGGAAACCGAATGATAGACATATAAACATGTAGACAGATAGATATACATATAGATGAAGAGAAGGGAGATAGGGACAAAAAAAAAATAGAAGAAGAATGAAAGACAGACATGATAAGGACCTGCCAGAAGGCAGAACACTAAAATAAATGAAAACAAAGATATTGCAAAGACATTCAAGGATTTGTATTCTGATGAAGTTTGCATTTCACATGTTGAAAACGATGAAGCGGTGCCGTTAATGAAGCTGTGGGTGGACTGTTGTTCACGTACATGTATAACCATTTAGCCTAATTCCCCCTGTTTCTTGAAGAACAGCGAGACTTAGCAGTTTCCAAATCTAGATTTAAGATGAAGCACAATAGTAAATCATAAACAAATTTACAAATAATCGACGTTCCAAATAACTCCAGTAGTGCTCAAAACAAATTCACCAAAATCCAAACTTCTAGGCCTCTGAAATACGTCATTGTCTAAAAATTTAGAAACGCTTAATAGTAAAACTAGTGGTAGGTTGGAGTATCCCGTTCTCAGATGCTGACACACTGTCCACAGTAAACACCAAAATGCAATGAACTCATTGGATAAATACAAATCAACTGCAATTCACAATTTACTATGACGGGTGCGGTATATATTCTGCAACAAACTTTTAGCGTGGGTTGCGCACAGATCAGACATTGTTGAACTGCTGGATATACATGTTCATCACTTTCCACCATATTTTTCCCACGTCTGAGCTCGATGTTTGCCATGTTTTCGGTGAAATACATTTCGAAATAATGGCTTTGAAAGGAGGTGAAATCAAGAGCCATTTTCCAAGGAAAGCATTACTTGAGATCTTTCATATGGGAAAACTTAGTAACTCGTTATCTCAGGCACGATGACGCATTATAATGTGACCAGTGTAGAATTGTAAGAGAAGAAGAAGAGAACAGGTGTTTAGAAGAGATCAAAACTGTTAAGAACAAGCTAAAATCGCTGTCCACGCAGTGTCAGAGTGAAGACAAATCTAACGGAGTTAGTTGAGACCAATCCCTTAAGAACCCTAGTATGCCACCATTTGTGCCACTCCAACGTACTTAACAGCTTACAAGAACGAAACAGATAGTTTTTTTCCAAATGGCTTCAAAGTTTTGAGTTCCCTCACAATGCGTTTATTAGATACCATATTACTATCTTCTGTGTAGAATGAGGGACTACCGAAGGTAATATCGACAAAAAACCTTCTCGCAGAGCATGCCCCGCTCTCCGATATCGGACACACAAGGAAGCATAACTCTTGTAAAGTTTAACGTTACCTGGTTTCGAAAACAGACCATTGGTAAACGTTTGAGGCCACCAACCAGTTGATCTGCCATATGGGGAATACTTGTAAATGTGTTTTCAACTATCAATGCAAATGCTCTATCTGCGAAGCTGGGAATCGACAGCAAATCAATGGCAACTGCTCCCCCAAGAGAACGGCCGAATAGCACAATTTTGGTATTGTCAATGTCTTTTCGACTCAACAAGTATTCCATAGCTGCTTGGGCATCTCGATTGAGACCTTAACATCAAAATTTAGTTTCACGTTAGGTTTGCTTTGCATACACACACAAAATACGGAAATATTGTACATACAGTGTACAATTAACCGCCATTCATATGGGTATAATGACCACGAGCCGGTTCTTCATAGCAGTTAGAACAGATATTTTGGTGGTAACGGGAACACGAAATACGTTGGTGTTAAGGCAAAAATTTGTCCGCTGTAGTTTGTAACTTGTACATGGTGATGGGAGAAGGTATGAGGCAATAACCTCAAACTTGCGTGTATTACACAAGCTGAGCAACAAGTAAGAGGTGGTTGCTTGATTCCTTCCCCAATCGAAATGTACAATTAACAAAAGAACAATGAAGAAAACTGTGCCATACCACCAATGTATTCTTGTTCCGATCCACATCGTTGTTCCAGTTGCTTTGAAAACACACATCCATATCAGCTAATCTCTTTAACATGGCAGTAAGCTTCATGCACAGGGCTTTCTTTTTTCGAATTGCTGACTTTGGGGCATTATATTCTCGCCTCCAGATCCCGATTCTTTTCGTAGAGCGGCGACACTAAAAGTTTAGGGCTTTGAAGGTACAGATACTCGATGTCTTAAATTCTAGGATATTAGGATTTTGCTAGTCAAAGCGTTCCATATACCTTCCGATTCAACTTATTGTATTCAATCAGCCAATCACATTACTATCGGGTTGGAATAGTCAGTGCCGCACCAAGGCGGGGGGAGGCACTGGGGCACTTGACCCGGGTGCAAAATTTTATGAGGCGACACTTTCAGAAACAAGAATTCGACGTTTTTGTTCTTTCTTTCCAGATTTAAAATGTTTCGCAAAGCTCAACAAAATGTTATCTCAAGTCTCATCGTTGAGTAATAAAAAACAAAAAGCATTATAAACACTTGTTTCTACAGAAGTACCTCGCTAAGTTGTACAATATAAAGAGCTTGGGGTGCATTAGGGAGGTCCGAGGGGGGCACCTTAAACAGAATTTGTCCAGGGCGAATTACCACCTAGGCACGGCACTGGGGATAGTAATACATAAGAAGTGAGGGAGTGAAACGTCGGGTTCCTCTCCAACAAAAGGCCTTTGCTCGAAACTTTAGAGTCTCCTCTGGTACGTTTCGACAGTTCCCTGACCATTTTGGCTTTTTACTTCAATTATGAACTTCTTTTATAAAATAACGTGACTCGTTCGCGAGCTCTGATTGGTTAATATCCGTGTTTGGATCAGAGTATCCAATTACGGAAAATTTCCCGCCAAAAGTGTACTGAAGTTTGTTTTGCCCTTTCAATCTTATTTTATCAAGGAAACAGATAATGGTTTTCGTATGTTTGAATGCCGTGATTCAAACACTTGGTACGTTGCTTGACTTTCAAATAGCGTCAAAAATACACTTGCCTAGCGACTCGTGTATTTTACGCTTTCCTCAAGTCTCGCAACATCCCGCGTGTTTGGATCACAGTATCCAAACACGGGAATCCAATAAGTCTTGACCACCTTTTACAATTCCACTGACAGTTTGCCCAGCAACTTTAAAAATAAAGATTATAAAATAAACCGAAAGACGTCTTCCTGTAGCTTAATATTTAACTAAAACCAAGACAGAGGAAAAGTGCAGTGATATTTCGACTCTATTTGAGAGTCGTTGTCCTAACTTGAATATCAAGCTACAAGATGATGTTGTTTGGTTTATGTTTATTCTTTTAGCTGGGTAATACCAGATGATCATCAGTAAGGATAGCTACCTCACAGTGGCGAAGCCATTATTCTGAGGATCAGGTGGCGTGGCAGTAGTCCCTTTCGTAAACGGTCATTGCCATCCAGGCTTGAGGGCTCAGTTGACCCTCGTCAAGATTGAGAATATATAAAACATCTCATCATTCAGTGAGGGTCCTCATGGTACAGTTGGGGAACCCAAAAACATTAGGAAGGCAAAGACCGTTTACGAAAGGGAAAATTGCGGCGGCGCGTGGGGAGCTTGGTGTCAAGATTAGAGGAAACCTAATTTTTGCCTAATTTTTACCTAATTTCTATATATCATTCAATATTACATTTCAAACAGACAAAGGGAATGTTATTCTTTTACAGGCCATGACAAACCCATAGACAGTCTCAAGGTTTGCACAGATATCAAAGTATTTTAAACACCACCATATACCTGTTTGCAGATTTCCATTTCAATTGAAAATGCTGGATTGCGGAATGCCAATTATTAGTTTTTGTCTCACTTGGCAAATTTTTAGTGGAGAAAGCAACTAGAGAGGAACAACTATGGGGGATGTGCACCCCCATGCACCACCCTGGCTACACCACTGTTACCTCAACAGGAGGAGTTTAAGAACACTTTAAACAGGAGGGGTTTAAGAACATGTGCCATTACATAGGGTTCAGTAATGTGGCAAGGAGGGGTTGGTGGGTATTCAACTCCTTATGCTACATCAGAAAGAACTCCTTCAGAACACTATACAGACCATATGATGAAGGTGATATTTGACCCATGCTCCCCCCTGCCATACAGGTGGTGACACCAATCGTCCCCAAGATAAATTCCTGCCTATGTTGGGCATTAGCCAGAGTAAAATGATGAAGTACAAATTGGTCAGGTAAGAGTTAATGGGTTGATTGAGTAGTCAAAGTGTAAAACTCTTTAACTGTTGAGGAAGCCAAGGTGGCTCCCTTTGGAGAAAAATGGTTTGGCCAGAGTTAAATTGCTGGGGATTAGCTTCAATATAATTAAAATAAATGTTTGGTCTGGGGATTAACCCTTTCCTTCCAAAAGTGAACCTTGACAATTTTATTTAGATAAAGGCAAAATAATCTTATTCAGCTCAGGGATATGCTTAATTGCACATGCAACTGTGTCTCATGATTGTCATCCCGGTATAAGCAAGAACCCTAGGACAGTCTACACAGTAAGACTTCTGTGCATTCCAGTCACTGGTGTGTGTGTATGTATGTATGTATGTATGTATGTATGTATGTATGTATGTATGTATGTATGTATGTATGTATATATATATATATATGCGCAACTGAACTGCATGGCCAATTAAATTTGACCAGCAAGAAGTGTCCCTAGCATTGAAATTTATAGGGCCTTCTGCTAATGGCAATGACCACTGACCTGTATTTTTAACAGAATTGTGGGCTATTTATGGGTCATTCAGATAAATATTTTTTTCCAGATCTATATTTACACTGCTGGTTATTGTAAATTATGGAAACAGGAATTTAAGAAGTATTTTTAATTCACTGCCTTGCCCAAAAATTTCCTGAAATGTCACTTGTTTGATTTTCAAGTGTCAAAAGATTATCCTAAAATCAGTTTGTCCTGTGAAATGAACTGTTTTGGCAAATATCACATGACATTTTATTGTTGATAAGTCACACCAGCAATATCAGCTGGCAATCACTACCACAAACACCAGGACCTATACATAATGCCATAATGTTGTGGACACTGCCTTTTTTGGGGTCCTTCCACTGTCCAGCTATATAGGTCAGAGGCTCCAGTTTATTCTTGGAATTCTTGTAGGTTAAATGCATGCCCCAGGATGACAGTCACAGTGCACAAAATGTCTCTAGTAAGTAAGCCTTGAGTGGGAATGGGCTAAAAATCCTTCCAGACTAATCTTTTCTTTCCTGAAGTGGTCTTTTATAACTTTATTCAGGTTGACACTAGATGCTTTTATTTTGATAAGGGAAATGTTTAGGAGGTGAAGGGTTGATGGGTAAAATCTCTAGCCTTATATATAATAGAGAGGTGCAACTGATGCCTGCTTATCGAGTTGGTGCCACTCACAGCTCAGTTTTCTTAAGATACCCACCATATTCACTGGGTGATCCATCACTTCGACCATACCCACGATATTCCACAAGAAAAACGTTACAACCACAGTTCTTGTACAGTGCATGACTGTTTATCAACCTGTGACCAATATTTCCAGCATTGCCATGGAAGAACAGGACAGTTGGAGCAATTGCCAAACGACTCGTCGGTTGTTTGATAAACATAACATTTATCCGAACACCATCTTTAGTTTTCAAGTAGAAATTCTCAAAAGGCAAACCAAACCTGTGCGGAGTTTGAACAAACACGCGTGATGATTCCGGTTGGTCAGGGAAATACAGCAACGAGTCCTGATAGAAGTACAAAACCCCAAGAACAGCCGCACTAAGCAAAAGGAAAGTGGTGATTCCTCCATACAGCCAGTACAACAGAAGCAACGTAAGCATGGCTGCACTACATAATCGCCAAAAGCGTTGGATTATTAACAGGACAAGTTTGCCAACAGTTTCAATACTTCGAAAGCCTGTCACTGAATCGTGAGGAAGATCTGATTGTCTTTTCGCCATTTCTGGGTCGGTCATCGTGATACAAAACCACGAAGTGCTCTTTAATAATCAATTCAGTTTGCTCGCTTGCCCATGTAATGCATATACGGCAGTCAGAAACATCAGCCTGAATTTTCGTGTCAGAATTATCCTAATAAATACTCTTTATCCTTTTAAGAAACGGCGGAGAACTTTAGCCAATCCTTGTAGGAAAATCTAATCAGGAAATTCTATATACTTCCCATAAAACAAAACAATCATTTCGCCATCTTCACTGGCTAGTCCCAGGGTCCACGTATTCTCGCTCATTCTTGTTTGGGAACAAAAAAAATGTACTAAATGGAAAAACTGGCATAGGAGTAGGGTCGTGGCTAGAAGGTATACCCGAGAAGGATTAAGATCAGGATCAGGATCACAATAGATTAGGGTTAGGTTTGGGGTTAGGAAGTAATATTGCACGAGCACTTATGCGTAATTGAGAATTTCAGAATGTTCCTTAGTCAGTTTTAACCACTGACCAAAAACTGTTCATACAAACCTTGATTGCCGTGCGAATTGTCAACGAAAGTCACGGCTTTCTATTTTTTTATGTAGATAGCTTTCAGTCTCTTTAAACTTTTTCCAGCTAAGTACTTGCAAGTAATGGGTATACGAGGTGGGCTGTCTTGAGTAACCATAGACAATCCAGAGCTTGTTGGGCGGGGAATTTTAATCTGGCACAGTTTGGACGGGAATATTGTATATTACCAGCGCAATTCAAATTTATGGTAATGGCGAGCCGTCAGGAAAGCACTTGTAAATGCCATGTAATAATAAGCAAATATTGTAAATTTCTGTTGACTAATAATCTCTAAAGAGAAAACTTGACTCCTCTAACGTATTTAGAGAGGGGTGGTGCCATAGTTTACCTCACCTACTGTTTTCCATCAGACTTTACACAAATGTTGAATTGATACACTTATTATTTACTAGAAGACATCTTCCTTTCCGGAATGAATCACCTAAACTAACCTGGGACACCTCCAGTAGTTTCAATGACTTGGCCTGTCAGCCTTTGTGGTCAACTCTTGGTTACCCCCAAAACAGTCTTGTTAATCTAAGGTGTCTCCAGTGCTGCCAAGAGCTGCTGCAGGCCAAGAGGAAGAGGTAAAGAAGTTGGTAGACCCCCTCCGGTCGAAAATGAAGTACACTAATCTTAGTCACTATCGGGCAGAACGAAGCCTTGTATTCTTTAATTTTCGGGATTTTTCATGAGAAATTTAGTTCCCCAACGAATCGGTATCACCGTATGAACTTCAGACTGAATAAAACAGTTAAGCGATTCAAATTTAAATTAATAAATACAGGTACCTCCCAGCTCGAACCACTGATAGTACATGAGCGATAGTTCTTTATTCCACTGGTAAAAAATTTGATATCAGTAAGGGGCCCGGGATCCCAGGTGGCATCCGGAGGTTGTCACCAATTCATCGTTAATGTTATATCATGTTGCACAAAATGATTTACAGCCATGAGCCATGTTCAAAGAAGAGCAACGTAGTCTCATACTAAAACGACAATTTGAATCGCTAAAAGTGGCGCATTAGAATAAAAATACAATTGCTGTCCTCAAATCAGTGTGGTACCTCTCAACAACAACGTGGTGCATATCGAGGTACTTGAACTCTGAAGCAGCACTTGTTCAATATGCTGGAATTCTCGTCAATTTTAAAACATAATTTTTAAATCTTTACTGTCATTCAGACATTCTTTAATATTTGAGATATTAACTGCGGGCACTTTCCCCTTCCAGTCCACAAAATCAAAAAAAGCTGTCTGAATAGAGTTAACAAACTCAATTCATCTATCGTATTCCCTTCCACCATACATAACAATAGTATTTTCCTGATTGATAAAGTATTAGTTTTAACTAGGTGTAAGTGTCATGTTTACTTCATCACAACCGGTCTCTTCTTAAGTTTCCTGTACGCAGCAATGGCTTCAATTCTTCTCTTGTCACAAACTTGCTGCTCTATCGCAGTCATGTGTTTGCGTTTTTTCAATTTTAACACATTTTGGTTAAAGTCATCGTTTTCTCGGCACTGTGGGTAAGTTGTTAATTTACTTTGGAGCAGGAGTGAATCGACTTTATTCCTTGATTTAACCTCTTGTTTCGAGTCTCCATGACGTGGCTTGGCGGTAAAATTTGGAGGTTCGTTGACAACCTCACCAAACTTAACGTTATCTGCGAGACAAATAAAAAATGTACATTGTATATAGATGGTTGCACAATGTTTCGTGAATGTGGGGCACTCGTTTACCTAAAGGTTGTCACCAGACGATAGATAGACAAACGTGCTGAGTGATAAAATACTTAAAGGGGAAGTTCACCCCCAAAATAAGTTGACGTTAAACGCTTTAATCATGCATGAATAAGATAGGGCCGCACGATTTGTAAGACCCAGTTTGTTTTAATTTTTGAAAAAATTCCGCCGGAATATTGATTTAGAGCAGATTGCACCGTAGGCGCAGAAAGATGGCAGCGGGCTGTTCGTGAAGTCATATCGTCAAAAGTTTGCAAACATCTTCGATTTTACCTTCCTTAAACTACGAAGCATATCAGCTTCATTTCTTTTATGCACTAATTTTCCACCGAAAACAACTCTGAAAGCGCACAATCGAGGTTAGAATGAAGGAGAAGGATATTTTTCTGATGATGAGAGCACTGATCGGACTTTTCTCGCCAAGAGTTCCCTTACGCAGAGGATGCACCTCGACGAGAAAATCGTTATCGGTATGTATACTCTAAGTTCTTTTAACGGTAAACTATTTATTTACAATACAAAATAATTGGAGCCATCCAAGCCAGCAACTGGGATAGTAATTAAGAATGTATATTTCAATCTCTTGACATTTTTGGAGCTGATGTTTGGGAAATCGCATGTACAAGCATGTTCCATGACATTGATTAGTCGAACTATACTGGCGCGACCTTACCGAGATATTAGAATTTACATTCTTCTCATCGCCACATCGCACGACAACACTGGTTCATTCCTTGCGGTTTATGTAAATAAACGCTTAACGGTTGCCAGAAAGAACATTAATCGGTTTTTATGCACAGCTCAAACCAGATGAATACTCCAAATTTGATGAAAGTGAAGGTATTCGAACTCTTAACAGTGGTCTCTCTATAACTCTTAACAGTGGTCTCTCCGTTTTTACTTACACCACAGTAAATTTTACGGAGTTCATCGCTTCAAACTAGAGATTCCGAAAGCGTTCTTATCGGCAGCAATTCTGGTTGACTCGCCGTGCTTTCTCGCTAATGAGACGTCCACAGAGTTACGCTGACGATATAATTTCATAATAGGGCTGTCCTTTCTACTTCGCGGTTTATTTTGTAACATTTGCACGTCGATTTTTTTTTTTTTTGTATTACCTGCCTAAATCTAAATTTGTCTGTTGCACTGGCTAGGTGTGTTTGTAGAAACTGCGTTATTATGGACACGAAGGGTTCAATTGCTGTTGACTGATTGATGAAATAAGAATCAAAGATGAAGAGGCAGCAGAACGTAAAGACGGCAAAGACGTTCCTATTTTCTATAATCCAATATCCTGGCTTTGACACAGTCTGTACCAATACAAACAGCAATATAGAGAAGTATTTGAAGAGCCAGAAGAAATACAGTATTTGCGCAACATTCACTGGTTCGACGACTTTTAAATTACGGAGTAAGGGAAAACATAGAGCAAGTGGTATCGCACTTCAAGCCCCTGTTGATTGTTTGGGCAGGTATTAGTTCACTCTTTAAAACATCCTCAAAACAATCCTCCGTAAAAAGATCTCTGCAAACGCAAAAGTATTCCAATGGAAGTAAACTATCACGCCATAGTCGAGCAATCCACGCTTTTCTGAAGGATATAACCTTTGCGATCTTGTGATGACCAACACAAGCTGTTTTAGTTTTCGCTGAGAAATTAGTACAACCGAAGACATGACAGTTAACCATGGTTACGAAAGAAATCATTCAACCGGTAAACGAATTCACGAAGGGTAATTTTAGTGTCGTAGAAATGCTGACGAAATATTTAAAAGATGCTCAAGCTCATAAAAACATTTGAAGATATGAGGTCACGAATAGTCCACTATCATGTTTCTGCACCCACGTTGGAAACCGCACTAACGGGTCAATGAAGCAACATTTATCCTCACATTTTGGAAAAAATATAATACGGTAGTACTTTGACGTACGAGTGCATTAACTTACGAGTTTTTTGAGGTACGAGCCGTCACTTGGTCGATTTTTTGTTTTGAATTGCAAGCCAAATTCCGAGGTACGAACCAGCGAGCCAGCTTCAGAGACGTAGAAGTGTAGCATTAAGTGTGTAACGAGTAAGTTAAGCAATTTAAATGATAGTGTTTATGACGAACGAATGCGACCGAAAAAGAACGAAACGAAAAGAACTCCTACTGTACTCTTCCACCCTCCACCCTCCTCCTTCAAATTGCTTTGACATAAGAGCAAATTGAGGTACGAGCTCGGTCACAGAACGAATTAAACTCGTATGTCAAGGTACTATTGTAACTTGAAAGAGTCAATACATAGCGTTTTTTTAGGTTAAAAATACAACGCTTAAAGCCATGTTAGCTTGAGGGTGAACTTCCCTTTTAAAAAAGCGAATGTAAAAGTGCACCAATGCACTGCACATAGATACCGAGTAGCTAGAAGATTGAAATTTGAATTCAAACTCAAAAAGCACAACTGCAGCGAATCCTGTATGAATATTACCTAATGTAACTTTAATTTACTTTCGGATAAGCATTTTATAAATTTGTAAATGAAACGCCCCACAGCACCATTTCTCCATCCGTCTGAACCGACCGACCGACCGACCGACCGACCGACCGACCGACGGAAACCTACCCGCCGATCTCGGGTCAATCTTTTCTCAAATAATGAAGATTTTTAATAGAATTCTTTTTGATACTGCTATACCTAATACCTATCTGAAATTTACTACAAGATGTCAAGAAAGATATTTCGTAAACAGACTAATTGAGCAATAGTACTCTGTAACACCGTCCCAAGACATTTTACAAAAATTGAAACTCCAGAGCTTGAAGCCAAGAATTGAACTCTCGATCCGGATAACCTTAATCAATCAATCAATCAATCAATGATAAATGAACGATCGCCAAGCGCTTAATCCAGGAAAACTATTTCTGAGTCCCAGAAGGGGATCTAACCTGCAACCTTCTGATGACCGGTGAGGCGCACTAACCATTGAGCTACCCGACATGTGTGCAACCTAAGCTGCCACTGCGATATGTTAATGTTATTAATGAAATATATGTTGGAAATGTGTGAGCGGTCGCTCAGGTCGCACATATGTCGAACTTGCATCTTAGTTCACCATCTGAGTATTGGTTGCTCGATGGTTAGAGTCTCGCCGGTCATCAGAAGGTTGTGGATTCGATCCTCGTCTGGGGTTCAGAAATAGTTTTCTTGAGGATAGAGCTTGACGAACGTTCATCTGCCATTCATTCAAGGTATCTCCAAGCTCCCACATTTCCAACGTATATATCGCAATCTTAACCAAGAGTTGTAAATTGACTGAATCCCGGTTGTATCCCGAGCACGACTGCTAGTTCAGTATATATGACAGAGAGAGGGCTGTGAAACTCCACTCCAAACAATACAGGTTCTGGTTTTATGTTGAACTTGCCGCATTTGAGCGTCACGTGATCTTTAACCTGCACAGCCGACTCGATTTCAATAGAGTAAACAGAGCGAATGCAAGCAGTATCGTGGGAAATAAGGTTAATCTTGAATTGGCAGTAGTGTTAGCTCACGAAGAGCACATTGATGAATTTGAAACTGTTGTACACGAATATTTAGCAGAAATACGTGGAAATAAGCAATTCTTGTGCTCAGAATGCGAGACGAAATGCAAGACCGAACGGTGACAAATGCGCAATTTTAACAACACTCACACACTTCTTCTCAAATTTTGTTTTCCCAAGATGATTTGAAGCAGTTAAGGGCAGATCTAGGGATAAGTTGATGTATTTATATACTAATATTTTTCCTGAAGTTCAATAACTGTTTTCTGATGAACATTCTCAATTCGCAAATATAATGGTGTACTCCTAGCCACACATTATATACTTCACTGTGGTTTGAGATCCCGATGTGTCTTACACAACTCTCGCTTGAAAATTTTTTTTAGGAAAACCATAAGGTGAAGCTCTCAAGGGTATATAACGCGAGCTTAAAAACCGAAATAATAGGTCATTCTACGTATAGAGTGGATGACTTGCGATGAGATTCCAACTAAATAAAATCGTACGAAACTTTGACGAGGAGTAGATTGTGAATTGAAAGTTTGGTAAAACGTGTTCACTGTCATACAAAGTTATCCGAGTTTACTGCTATTAATGTTTCGTCCATTGACCTAACTTTGGTCCATTCAACTTAAATATTCGCAAGGTTTGAATTTCTCCAACGTTTTGTTTCAGTTCCAGTCTTACAGTTCACGGCCACGCGTTCATTTATTTGTCTTGGTTTCGGATCAGGTGTATTCTGTAGTCGGGAAGGTAAATTATCGGTTGGAATAGCATCGGTAGCAAGAGTCAAACGATTTGGATCTAACAGAGAAATAAGATAACTAATGACCTTCTTGTCACTTTCAGACATTTTCTCAAAAGAAATTTCTTTGACGAAGAGTTCAACTTTTAGCTTAATAGGAAAAGGAGTTGTGCCTTGCGCCCGGTAATATCTTCTTCTTTGAAGTGAACTTCGCACAGATGAATAATATGTTGGTCGATCTGACGTTGAAAATCTGCATCTAGAACTCGTGTTTTGAGAACCTTAATAAACGCGGTTTCTGCGCAAAGTTTTCTTTCCTTAGTGAAGTCGCTATCACTCCTCGTTACTGTCAGAATTTTTAAAAATGCTGCATTTAAAGTCCGTCCATTATTAGTACAACCGTAAAGACTACCATTTGCGTCCGGTATATATCCTATAAGAAAATAGTTTAACAATTTATCGTTTTGAAAGCGCACTATAATAGCCGACTGTGTAGGTTCACGATCACGTGACCTTTAAATTCTGAAACAATAACACAAATCATAGTCCCGCCCACTTTCATAGCCCTCTCGCTTCCAGTGGCTGATATGATGTTGGCAACGCTGGTGTTGTAAATGCGAATGACGTATATTAAAAGGAATATATCCGAAATACCTGTCTTGAAATCCAAGTGTTCTTGTTTGTCGAAATCTCGCCTCTTTTTGTTCAGTTTTTCTTTTCGGGTTTTTAAAAACCTGTGGGAAATGGAATAGTATCGCAAATCAATTGAACGTAGAAAATAGAAAAACCGATCAGAATAATTCACAAAGATTCCTGAGCAATACTGAACTCCTAAAACATCAATTCTTACCTTTCGCTTTCTCTCGGTTAATCGTAGTTTTTTTTCGAAAGTCTATGGCCACTTGTAAACGTATTTGAGGAAGAGAGAGCATCGATGTTGTGCAAATTGAAGCAAACTCTTAATTAAGTTTATGCTGGCAATGAGTGTAATTTTTTCGGGTCGATTTAAGTAGGTGCACTTTGACCAAATGAACACTATTCAACAACTTTAAACTCTATGTCCTGTTATGGAAATCTTACGTAACTTGCAATGGTAAGTCTCGTTAAGATCCAGGTTCTTCCAGTTCGGAATGTAAGCAAATTACTACTTTACTAGTTCAGTACACAACCAATACTTAAAGGTCCAATACGAGAAAGGTTTTCAGCCCAGACTAAAGTTTCAAAAGCTATGCCCGGGGCGAAATTTCCGTCCTGTGAAATCGCATGATGATCGTGTCAGAAAAACGTTTTTCGGAGGTTCGAGCTTGACGAACGTCCAACGATGATCCATGTATACATGTATCGTTAGCTCCAACAATCAAAACATTAGTCTGAAACAAGTTTTCTTTTCATGTTACCCTAGCTATGCACCATATAGTGACAACGATATAGAACCATGATATTGTCAAATGTAAAGCAAAATTACGTAACTCTTTTCTTACTCTTTACGTTTCTGGCTGACGCGTCTTTCTTTCATCATAATTTCTGCTACTTTCTCGGCCGCCTGCTGATCCAGCCTCCCATAGTATTCCTTCCTTGTCTCTCCGTCTTTTCTCAGAAGTTCTAATTTGATCTTACACTTCTTTACATAGTTTTTGACATTCTTCCCTTTAACTACATGATATAAAAAAAAAAATTCCCCTGTAGTCAATACTGCCAACAGTGCGCATAAAACTGCCAACCTCAGTCAAAAAGGATTAAAATTCGGAATAGTGGGTTAACTTCCACTACAGCAGAGGTGCGCAATCTTCCTGGTTCTGCGGGCCAAATTTCTGGTTTAAAATAGTTGACGGGCCACCAGTTCTTGCATTCGCCTCCCATTGCCCTCCGTAAGATCGATTGTTCTATTGCGAAAATGACATTTTTTTAAACCTAACAACCTTACACTAGGCCTATTTCTGAGTTAAGTTAATTAAGGTGCAGAAGTCATTCTTGGAAAAGTTCGACTATGCCCTTTATTACGACAGAGGTTTCTAATTTTTAGTACAGAAAGGATTTCTTTATCCTCACAAGTCCCGCGGGTCGCAGAAACGACTCTCGCGGGCCGCAGGTTGCGCACCACTGCACTACAGTGTTGAAAGAGCATGGCAGCTTAGCTAACATTACATATTCATCACGAAAAAAGACGTGCAAAAGAGGACATTTGTTTCAGAGAGTGTTATGACGTATCGAGTATTTCCAACAAGTATTGTTGACCTGTGATTGACTGTTTCATACCAGGAGAAAATACAGTACAGAACTTTTTGCCATTTGGGACACCTTTTTTTTTTTGGGGGGGGGGGGGACCAGGGTAAACTCAGTCTAATTAAGTATACAGCAGAGGTTGCCAAATGACAGCAGTAACATTTTAGATGTTTGAGAAATGTGAGAGCTTGGATATATTGAGGTAGATGAACGATCTTCAAGCTCGATACTCAGAAAATGATTTCTGAGCCCCAGACGGGGATCGAACCCGCAACCTTCTGATTGATGATCTACCTCAATATATCCAAGCTCTCACATTTCTCAAACATCAAAAACTTCTTCAATCATTATTAATATATAGTGGCTTCCGCTTAGGTTGCACATATATATCGAATTTGCACCTTAGCTCACCATCTGAGTCTCGGTAGCTCAATGTTTAGAGCGTCTAACCGGTCATCAGAAGGTTGCGGGTTCGATCCCCGTCTGGGGCTCAGAAATCATTTTCTGAGTATCGAGCTTGAAGATCGTTCATCTACCTCAGTAACATTTTAGTTAAGAGATATCAAATGGGTTCTCGTGTTTAGATACTGTGATCCAAACACGCGGGATGTTGTGAGACGCGTGTAAAACCATGAGCTGATAGGTGAGTGCGTTAGCATTTTGTGAACGTCGTCCAAAACGTTTGGATCACAGTGCTTCAACACAGAAATCAAACAACACATTCAAGTGTTAAGTGATAATTTTTCAAGGAGGAAAATCTCGAGTCTGTAGATATTTTTTAAGACTCAACCGGGACCTGTTGCGAAAAATGCAACTTTGGGCCATCCGGCTGGGAATCGAACCCGCGACCTCGCAAATCTAGTGCGATGCTCTGCCAACTGAGCTACGGAGGCCGTTGCCGAGAGCATGGCCACGAGTTCAGTATATATAATGGTAGTAATGCCGATTAAGTGAAGGGTATATTCGCATTTACACTCGACCGCTAACTGTTAAGTGATAATTTTTCAAGGAGGAAAATCTCGAGTGTGTAGATATTTTTCAAGATTCAACCGGGACCTGTTGCGAAATATGGTTGGCGGAGCATCGCACAAGATTCGCGAGGTCGCAGGTTCGATTCCCAGCCGGATGGCCCAAAGTTGCATTTTTCGCAACAGGTCCCGGTTGAGTCTTAAAAAATATCTACACACTCGAGATTTTCCTCCTTGAAAAACTATCACTTAACAGTTAGCGGTCGAGTGTAAATGTAATAATGTTCAATCGAATAACACATTCAAGTGTTTGAATTACAGTATACAAACACGGGAATCCATTTGGTATTTCCTTTATAAAATGACGACAGATGAAAAGCAATTAATTTAATAAACACAATAGTGAGGTAGGTAATTCTCCCGAAAATCATCAACTACAGTACCAATCAGAGACGGGCTGAAGAAGATGAAACCCTGGTCGACAAAGCGAAACTCTGGCCGACAAAGCAAAACCATTAAAGAGTTTTTAAAGCTATTTGAAAGTCAAGCAACGCACCAAACACGCGAAAACCGTTACGAGTTTCTTTTACGTTTAATTTAGTATTCGTTTAAACGTTTGTTTTCAACTAGCAATTACCTCCCAGGATGTAAAGGCGCAAAATTGGGCACGAAATTTTGAAGCAAAGCAAAGTTAACTTTTTTTGTCAATATACAATGAACATTAAATAACTTCACAATTTAGCATTTTTATTCAAAACAATTCAACATGTTTACGTTATCTGGCAGCAAGCAACTTCGCTTGTGATTTACAATATTGCCAGCCGTCGAATACACCCTCTCCGACGGAACAGACGTGGCAGTATTGCGAGGTATTTCTGCGCTACTTTTGAAATTGCTGGGAAACGGGAAGCATTTTCTTTCCACCACTGCAGAGGGTCGGTTCCGTTGTCCGCTTGAGCAGTTTGCAAGTACGCCGCGAACTCGTTGACAGAGTCCTTAGTTGTGTCTGCATTTTCGCTCGCAGTATTTCTCCAAGAACCTGCAAGCAAAAAGTCCATTCCGGGTGCAGGTTTGGACTTTTTTGCAACTGGCTCTTCTTTGACAATCACTGGTGTGATTTGTTTTATTTCTTCCCTGATGGCTTCGAAGGGAGCTGCTCTGCTTTCTTGGTCATCAGTGCCCGCCAGTGCATCATCAGTGCAGAACCTGCGCTTCAGATCGGAGGTTGTTTTTTTAAACGACACAATAGATGATAAGATGCTTTATCGCACAATAGCTTTAACCAATTTTAACTTGCGTCTATATTTTATGTACCGGCACGTCTGTGACGCAGACTAAACAGGTCTATACCGCAACAAAAGAGGCTAGCATTTACTGATGGTTTCACACCATTCTTGCTGGTAGATTACTGAAATACTGAGCATTCTAAAGTTAAACGGTTAAACGTTTAGTCATTTACTAAACGGATATTGATCTTTCTAAACGTTTAAATGTTTAACCGTGACAGCCTGATTTTATAACGTAATAGACTGAACGCGCAAAACAAAATTCGTTAAACTATTGGCTGGAAACTTACCGTGTTTAGATACTCTTATCCAAACACAGGTATTAACCAATCAGAGCTCGCGAACGAGTATTGTTATTTTATAAAGTTATTTCATATCGTAGTTGTGGCATGTTGTTTCTTTGGTCAGTACTGAGGGGTCATCCTATTATACAACCCCCAACACATCTATACTAGATTATGTTCTCAGTTACTCAGTAACTAGTGTCCATAGCGTTAGTCAGAACCTGTTGAGATAAAGTACCAAAATGCCAATAAAGGTTACATTTTTCTTTGTTCTGGAGCTATGATTTGTGTACATCTCCAAGACTCCAACCCTGATCCTTGCTCAAAGTTGTTTTGTTGTTATGTTGAAGCTACGGGAAATTGTTTGCTGGACACAACAACATCGAATGGGCAAGGACTGCAGAACGTTTTTCAAAGTGGGGCTCAAATCTTCCAGGAGAAAAATTCGTGAGGGGAGATAGGACAAATTCCTCTTTACATTAATTAAAACGTTAGTTCACCAGTTTGATAGCACTTTTTAAAAAGAAAAAAATAACATTGTCCAAAAAAGGTAGCAATCCCCCTAAGATTCAAGATCTGTGATGGGATGAGAGGAGTTGATTAATGGTGAACTAATTCATGAAACTTCTAAGGTTAAGGAAACTGTCCCAACTGATTTGTGCAAGGCTGTAAGTAGACTGTCATTCAACTTACTAGAACAACCAAATTTTGTATGCACCTATACCTAGCAGCCCTCAACTTCTGAAACAAGACATTTTATCCATACCATTTTTGTGATTTTTTCTTCTGCATTTGAACATTAATTCTTTCACTTTTCTTGGAACAGGTTGGTTGTCTAGCTCAGAAGGTTTTACCGGTGCATTATGACTGCAGTTGAAGAAGAAAAATAATATTATGTCACGCTGCAAGCTACGCAATTGTAAAAGTTTGAGCTTGCCTTAAAAAGTACAATAATGTACGCAATTTTCTTTGAAGTACAGCTAAAATTGACCTCAAGAACAGTAAATAACAACTCTCAAATTTATTTACAGGTTAAAATTTGCCACAGATATAGAATTAAAGATCTCAAAAACTGTAAAGTACTATTATGATGACAGCTGCAATAATAAATTTAAAATAAAGTGCAAAAACTTACGGAATCAATTAGGCATTTGGATACAAAGCAAGACTTCACTTTTAGTAGAAGTTAGAAAAAGTTTACTATCTGTACTGCTGTAGTCTAGATTAGGTTACCTGATCTGCCATATATATATATATATATATATATATATATATATATACATATATAGGGTGTCCCAAAAAAATGTATACACACTTTGAATGATGATATCTCACTAAAACAAACTTTCTTTCGAATGCCATGCATTCGTGAGCAATTTGGAGATGAAGAGTTTTATTTCCAGCAAGATGGAGCTCCTTCCCACTACCATCGTGATATGAGAGCCTAACTTACGAAAATCTGCTGAACAGATGGATTGGGTGAACATATAGCATTGAATTCCCCCACATTCACCAGACCTCACGCCTGTGGATTTTTTTTATTGGGATACGTCAAGATAATGTTTGTAGCACAAAATCTGTAACAATCAATGAGTTGAGAGCAGCAATTGAAAGAGAATGCACCCAAATACCAAATGAAATGATCATAATTCGTAATGTTTGCAATTCCATCTGTCGTCGTTATCAGCAGTGCCTGGACCAGAACGGTCATCAGTTCGAACATCTGCGATAACTCAAAAAATTCTACACTTGTCTTCTTTAACTTGGGTTATAAAACTTAGATATGCCTTGATAAACATTGTATTTATAATCATCCAAAGTGTGTGTACATTTTTTTGGGACACCCTGTATATATATAGGCAAGTAGCGAGTTTAGAATCATATGAGTAGAGTGTTCGATACTGAGGTAGAGCGGAATAGTACGACGAATGGACAAACTTGGATATTTCATTTAAAATTTTAATCACTACGAATTTGTTTCGTATGGCAAGTGCAGCTTACCACCCTCGTCAAGTGATTATCGCGTTTGATGTTGTTGCTCAGTTAACTTGAAACTATATATGTATGGAATTTGATCCATTGCGCCTATGACGTCGTGAGGATGGAATGTGATTACGGTTTACAGGGTTATGAATAAATTAGATGCGTTAAAGATTGACCGGTTATTGGCTGCATAGCAAGTATTTTTTCCTATGCCTACATGTCGATATAAGTTCGCTTCTAGTGTTCAGCGAGCTTGGTTCTGGTTAGCAAATTATAATAAACTTTTCATACAGGCATAGGTTACATCTCTTGATTTTGTTGGAATGGGGCTTACACTGTTTGATTATATTCCACTTGATCGAGTGTTGGACGTTTGACTCTTTTAAGTTCCAAATATATTTACTAAGTTCAGTAGCGTGTTTACGTTTGGGATTTCTGAAGGAGCTGGTGTGGTTGTGGTATCTTGTTTTGAATGTGCCCTCAGTGATTCCGACGTAGGTTTTTTCTTCTTCTCGGTTGTCTTCTCTCGTGACTGTAGCTTGGTAGACAATTCCTTCTCATTGGCATTTCCCAGAGAGTGGACATGTTTCCTTACCGCGGCAATTGCACTCCTGAGTTGTAGCTGGGTTGTTTTGGTTTTCTTTGATTAGCAAGGACTTGTTGTGCGCTGAGATGATGTTTTGTATGTTGGGCATGCAGCTATAGCTTAACTTTAGGGTGTTCTTGTTGAATATTTTGCGTAGGGGGTGGCTCTGTGGGAAGCATTCATCGATCATACGGAGAAATCTATAACCGATGTTAGTGGTAACGTTGGCGCTGTAAGGCGGGTTAAACCATATGATGTTTCTGCTTCTCGGGTATTTTGGTTTTGGTGGCTGTGGGTTAAAACTAAGTCTGTACTCGTAACCGCTTCTTTTGAGGGCTTCCTGGTACGGGGGAATGGCTGTGTGAAACGATTGCTTATCTGGAGAGATGTTAGAAAGTCTTTGGTTGATGGCCTCTGGTACGCTGCGGAGTACTGATGGAGGGTGGCTGCTGTGGCGGTTGACATATTGTGGGATGTTTCCGGGTTTGGTGAATGGTTTGAAGGTTCCGGTACTTAAATCGAGCGTAATATCCAGGTAGTTGACACATTTCTTGTTTGCTTCTATGGTGATCTTCAAATTGTGGTCGTTGAAAATTCTACAAATGTGTTTTTTTGATGTCTTCTATTTCCCTGGATGATTTGTCAAATGCAGCTAGACCGTCATCTCTGTATAAACCAATGCTGTTTCCGTATTCTGGGGTTAGTTTCGATAACAGGTAGGAGCCTACCAGCTCGCATGTTTCCGCAACGTCAAAGCTTCCCATCGTTACGTCGAAGAGCGAATTCGATGTTTTCTTACACCATGGCGTGTTTTTGTTGAAGAGCAGAGATTTCTTTGCTAGTGTGATGGTCATTTTCCCTTCTTCAGTTATTTCATCATGTTGTGAAGCAAACGTTAGGGCTAGCATCAGCAGTTCTTCTGATATCGACGGATAAAAGTCGACAATGTCGAAGGTGATGAATGAATAGGTGGTTTTATTTGGTATGTCCTTGTACCATCTGATGACTGAGTCGGTATTTTTCCATTGGTTTAGGTTATTGGATGCCACAACTTTAGAGTTGATTCTTTGGAGGATTTTCTTGTTAACGACACCGATTTCCGATTTAGATGGATTAATTAGTCTACACGTGGGGTTGTTCTTGAAGTTTGGTTTGTGGTCTTTCAATGTAATGAACGAGTCTTTTGCTGCTAGTGCGTCGATTCTGTTGTCGAGGGCGAGATTCTTAGCAATTTTTTCCTCATCTGATATTATCTTTTTTGAAGAGTTATTTGGCGCTTTCTTGTTGGATTTTGTTATGGCGGTGTTGAGTAGTTGTTTGTATGAATGAGTATCTAGGCGGTAGAAGTTTGTCGTCTTGTCAGCAGCGATGAGTAGTTTGTTGTCAGATCTGATTTTCTTTGAGTCTCGTGATAGTTCCTTCTGGAAGTTGTAGTCGTGGTTCTTGAATTCAATGTTTCGGATGAGTGTGAACATTTTTTGTTCGAATTCGTTTAGGTCTTTTATCGGTGGTGGTAATTTCGTAGTTTGAAATCCGAAGGTTTCTTTTGATAGTGTTTCAGCTGCCTTCAAAAAATGGTAGGCACTAACATCAGTCATAGATTCCTCCGTATGATCGATGAATGCTTCCCACAGAGCCACCCCCTACGCAAAATATTCAACAAGAACACCCTAAAGTTAAGCTATAGCTGCATGCCCAACATACAAAACATCATCTCAGCGCACAACAAGTCCTTGCTAATCAAAGAAAACCAAAACAACCCAGCTACAACTCAGGAGTGCAATTGCCGCGGTAAGGAAACATGTCCACTCTCTGGGAAATACCAATGAGAAGGAATTGTCTACCAAGCTACAGTCACGAGAGAAGACAACCGAGAAGAAGAAAAAACCTACGTCGGAATCACTGAGGGCACATTCAAAACAAGATACCACAACCACACCAGTTCCTTCAGAAATCCCAAACGTAAACACGCTACTGAACTTAGTAAATATATTTGGAACTTAAAAGAGTCAAACGTCCAACATTCGATCAAATGGAAAATAATTAAACAGTGTAAGCCCCATTCCAACAAAACCAAAAGATGTAACCTATGCCTGTATGAAAAGTTTATTATAATTTGCCATCTAGAACTAAGGTCGCTGAACACTAGAAACGAACTTATATCGACATGTAGGCATAGGAAAAAATACTTGCTATGCAGCCAATAACCGGTCAACCTTTAACGCATCTAATTTATTCATAACCCTGTAAACCGTAATCACATTCCATCCTCACGACGTCATAGGCGCAATGGATCAAATTCCATACATATGTATTTTCAAGTTAACTGAGCAACAACATCAAACGCGATAATCACCTGACGAATGTGGTAAGCTGCGCTTGCCATACGAAACAAATTTGTAGTGATTAAAATTTTAAATGAAATAATCCAAGTTTGCCCATTCGTTGTACTATATATATATATATATATATATATATATATATATATATATGTGTGTGTGTGTGTGTGTGTGTGTGTGTGTGTGTGTATTTATATATATATATATATATATATATATATATATATATATATATATATATAACTACAGACGGAACCGTTTCGGCCTACTGGGCCTCATCAATGTAGTGCTGACGAGCAGGATGGAGAAGCCTATATTATATAGGCAACTCAAATGTCCCACACTTGGGGTACATCTAAGCCATGCCAGAGTGCTCTAACTAGAGACTAGTGAGCGTGCGGAAATTCGCTAGCGGTATGACTCATCCTGTAGAGTGCTCAATATGAACCAAGAGGGCATAGAGCGATATCTAACTATATATATATATATATTTATATATATATATATACATATGTGTGTGTGTGTGTGTGTGTGTGTATATATATGTACCCTATACTATCCCACTAGGATAGTTAAAAAATAAATGCATTTCTGGCTTTGTACATCCAACAAGTTATCACGAAAGATTGTTAGAAGTTACCAGAGATTGGTGGGACTCAAAATGGAAGTGTGTTCTCATGACTAAAGTATTTCTCATTCTTGTGTTCCCACTACTATTTCTCATTCTGCCAAACCTTTTCTTGACTTTCTATTTCTAAGGCTTTTTGTTTTCCAAACATTGATTGAGTGGTAGATACCTAACTGTGATCTGAATTATATCTAACAGGTTAAAAGGCACAGTCAATGTCAAAGTTTTGGAATCAGAGGATGGTATTTAAATTAAAAGCAAGTAGTAAGAAATCATTGTTTAAAGCAGAAGCTATACGATTGTTTGGTGCAAATGAATTTGACCAGAAAAGTTACCAGGATTACTGAAAAGTAGAGAAAATCAAAATCAAAATTTGTTACACTCATAAAGAAGTTGTGGAGAAACCTAGCCCAAATATTGTAAAACACAATTTTCTTCAAAACATATGCAATATTTCGTTTGGGACAAAGGATTTATCCCACCAGTGGAGACAAAAATTGTCCACATGGCTCCCACTGGTTGCATCCCTGAATTTGACATGTACTGTGATCTACCTCGGCTGTGGAATTTGAGAGTCTGGACACCCCTCACCAAAATTACAGATGACATTTTTTTGAAGTTCACTGTAGGTAAGAGTCAATGGACATCTGATGAACTTATACAATAAAACCTGAGTTTTGTGACCCCTGAGTTTTGTGACCACCTGTCATTAGTGACCAGTTTCTCTGGCACAGACAATTTGTACTTAAAATGTGCCTGCAATGAGCAACCACTTGCCTAACGTGACAAACAACTACTCTTTTATGTCCCAAACAAGAAATTTACCTATCATAAGTGACTATTTTAATGAAATGTCAAACAAAAAATTCTGCTCATAATAGACAACTGTGCTGCACGTCCACATGTGGAAAGAAAGAGCATCAAGTTGGTGTTTCTGCCACCAAATACTACTGTGAAACTTCAGCCATGTGATGCTGGAATCATCCAAGCAGTGAAGCTTTACTATCACACCAAATAGCTTAAAAAAGTGGCCTTCGCCATTGACAAAGTTGAATCTGCATCTTCCCTAGCCAAGAAATTGATGCCGTTTGACGCTATCTTATGGTTACAACATGCTTGGGACTCTCTACCAGAATCTACAATTTGAAAGTGTTTTGCACACTGTGGAATCAACTGCTCTAGTAATATGTCTTGGTGGTTCACTATCTTATTGTCATCTAACAAATTATTGTATTTCTTCTTCAGTGTGGCGGAGGGAGTCACTGATGTTGATGATGTTCAAGAAGCCATAGAAGAGATTTTGCCACTTCTTGACAGTACAATCCTACAGGAGTATACCAAGCATGATAATGCTGTGACAACTAGTATTGACCACACAACTGATCCCGACTGGGAACAACAACTCATTGACTGAGCAAAGAACAGGTTTGTTTCTAATGTAAATGATATGGATGTTGCCGACGATGAGGAAAAAGACAACAAAGACACCAAAGATACACCTATAATGTCCGTGCAGAAAGTGGCAAGAATGGTTGCTGATCTACAAAGATTTGGCTATTAGTTACAACAAGGTGGAAATCGTGGATACCACACTTGACAATGAAAGAGCAGTGCAGCAAGTAAAATTTGACAATCAGAGAAAAGCAAAACAATCAAAGCTCACAAATTTCTTCTCTTCTGTAAATAAACTAATTATTTTTTTAGCTTAGTAATTTTTTCTGGTGTGTCAATGCTTATTAACTAAATAAAGTCATTCATCTTAAGGTACAAATTCATTGCTGTTTTAATAGTTATATAGCATATGAAAATCTGAAATTACCCTAAGTCAATGACATCAGTGGTAGACCTGCTTTAACAACCACCTGTCATTTGCAACTGCTTTTATGTGGCAACAGGGATGGTTGCAAAACTCAGGTTTCACTGTCAATGGTAAATATTAGTATTGTTAAATATATTAGATACCAAATCAAGTTGTTTTAGTTGTTATTTTTTCTCTCAATCTGCAGTTTAATATGTGAAAATTATAACTATACTTCACGTCTTAGTGATCAGTTGGTCATGTGTTGCACAGAGTAAGGACCAGACCGGCACTTCAGAGGACTGAAACTGGAAAAATTCAGGAATCAGGAACTTATAATCAGGCTACATGTATTTAAGAAACCAGTAGTTGAAGGACTGGAACTAGGCATGGGAAATTCAAAATGGCAGACTCAAAGTAAAACAATACAGTGTTTGTTAAATAATATAAAAATAGAAGCAATGTAAACTATGAAAGAACAGCTATCTCAATGTAAGTTTTGAATAATATAGTAATAAAGTTTTTTTGTTTATTATAGTTGCTGAAAGATTAATTCTTGTTTGGTTTTGCAATAAAAACTTTTAATTTAAAATATAAACCTACTTAAAATAGATCAAGCCACAACATGACATCTCGTGGTGAAGCAAGTGTAGAGCAAGAACAGTTGCCAGAAAAACAAAAAGACAAATGCAGAGCGATGTAAAGATTATAGAAACAAGCAAAAGGAAAAAGATCCTACATATTACACCAAGGAGAAAAAGAGGATAGCTGCATATCGTGAATTGAGAAAAACAACACAAACTGTAGAAGAAAAGCTGGCTTTGAGAAAAAAGGAGACTGAGAGGAAAAGGAAATACAGACAGAAAAAACAGCAACAGGATGAAGCAGTGGCTACAAATGCTAGGCAAAGCTCATATTTACCATACAGAACCCCTCAAAGCTTAGGAAAGGCTATTCATAGAGTTACTCATAAACTCCCATCCTCCCCAAGAAAGAAGAAAGCTGTTATTGAAGGTTTAGCAAATAGGATTGGCTTACAGTTGGAACATCAAGAGAAGATCAAAGTGGTACAGAATATTGGTAACAGCCAGTTTGCAGAAACATTAAAACTTGTACAAGAATTTTATACTCGTGCTGATATAGTATACACAATGCCAGGGATGAAAGATGAGGTTACACTATGGATAGATGGAAAGAAGGTTAAAGAGCAGTAGTCTATATAGTGGGGATTCCAGCACATTTTGGGATTTGACTAAATTTCCACATTTTCAAAATAGACAAAAATAGTCGGGAAAAACCCTTTTCCTTGTTTACGTAATTTTCAGCTGCTTCACTTCCGGTGTCTTCTAGACTCTTCCAGGAATTTGTTAACGTTACCGGGAACTTCAACACATTTTAAAAACGGGTCAAAACTTTTCGAAGTGTCGCGGGGGAATCACCGGACTAACATTTTTCAAATTCCAAACATTCCATACATGCTCAATCTCCCTAACAACTAGCCTCGCTCGATGTCAACAAAAAAACTATTTTCGGATTCGCCGGTTGTTAGGGAGATCTGGAATGTATGGAATGTGGGGAAAACCCCTCAACGACAAGCGGGGGAAATTACCTTATTTTGTCATCACCGCAGGTCCACACGAAGTGTTTTTAAGAATTTTGTTTTAAATAAAAATGTATGATATAGTTTTAAGAAATACTAATAGATATTTATTTACAATATGTAAAAAATGCTTGAAAATTCTAAATTTTTACCTAAGATTTAGTAAATTGTTTAGATTTTTTTGGAATAATGTTTTTAAACTTTATATTTATATTTCAGAACCTAGAACATTTCGATGTAAAATTTGTGGAAAAATTAGTTATTATTAAAATTTAATATAAATAAATGGGTCATTGTATTTCAAAAACAAAAAGTGAAAATAATTCACACGATTCAAGTATTGAAAATCATATTGAAAATTCTAAAAATAAAAATTCAAAATCAAATCTTGATATAAATCTTCATGGTTATCCACCAATAAATTTTAGAAAAGTTAAAAAAAGCGGTTTTAGAATTGGCGCGCATGTTGATATCGGTTTTAAAGATTTTGAAGCTGGTGCGAATTTTGGAAGTAATTCTATTGAAGAGGTTAATTTTTCAGAAAATAATAGTCATTTAAAATTATTAAAGTCTCTTGAAAATGAAAATAAAAATGACACAGAAAAAGATAAAATAATTGCTTCACTAATTAATTTAAAAAATGATAATGTTAACAAACCAAAACCTAAAAATGAAGATGAATAATTTTGTAATTTTATAATAAATCAATATATTATAAAATTAATTTGTTGAAGATGTTGATTCTTCTGTCGGAGGTGTTGATTCTTTTGTTTTAGTTTGTTTTTTAATAACATGTTTTCCAACGGTAATACCACCAGATAATATTCCAAGATATGGTAGATATGGAGATACTTTTTCAACTACATTTTTTACATCTCTTTTTAATAATTTATCTTTAACAAGTTCTTTTTCTAATTCTTCACTACTTTCAATTGCTTCTAACCCTCCTAATAAACCTGAAAATTTACTAATTAGTAAATCTGTTAAAAATACGTTTGCTTTTTCTGCTTGTTTAATTTCATATTCAGAATAAATTTTTAATATAATTTTATCACTCGCTTTTTTCAAATTTTGAACTGATTGACTAATTTCCCCATCTTCAGACAATCTTATCAATTCTTCTCGTTTTTTCATTACTTCTTTTTTAACATCTTGCGTTTTACTTTCTTGATCATCCGACTGATCACGTTGATTACTTGCGGATGTATTTGATGGGTCTGAGTCCATTTGCGGAACTTCTATATGATCACTTGTTTTACTCATTTATTTTATAACTAAATGGAAAAATTAAATTTATTTCCAAACATGAATATTTTTTTGTTTTCAAAGTTTCTAAAATTTTTTCCAATTCATTGCGGTCATCCACTCCTAAATATTCTTGAATTATTGTTGTCATATCTTTTTTATTTGGGTTATAAAATGTAACCAATTTTGAAATATTTTCTCTAAATGGTTTTGCAATAGATGTCAGCTGCTGGGTTATCACACAGCAGGAAAGATTATAATGTCTAGCACTAAATCCCAATTTAACCAACTCACTTGTTCTATTTTTAACATTTTTTCCACTTGCACAATCATCCAATATGATTAAACTTTTACTTCCTTTTGAAAAGTTAACTATAAATTTTAACCAATCTTCAACGTTGTCTTGGTCACAAGGAATAGCAATAAAATCTTCGTCTTTATCATATTTCCAATTTTCATAAGTTTTATTCCATTCAAATGTCGGACAAATTAAAAAAATATAATCAAAATAATTTTTATATTCATTTTCTATAAAATCTAATAGATATTTTGTTTTTCCACAAGCAGTCATTCCAACAATTATCATATTAAATGGTTTTTTGTCATTCATTTTTTATTTTTAATCTTGTTTTCAAAATTGAATTGAAGATAAATCTTTATTTACAATGTTTAACAATCCATCACTTATTACAAATACATAACACATTACATTTGCAGAAATAGCAGTTTTTTTAATTTCTAACAATAATTCAGACTGTGTGTTTACTAATTTTTTACCAGTTCCATAAACAAAGTTGTCATCTAATGTTCTTAAATCAATACATAATGCAAAAGAATCTTTGTAGAATTTTTCAATATCCATAACTGCGTCACAGTCAAAATAATTACAACGAAATATTCTATGTGCTTCCTCAAAAAATCTTCTTTTCGGAAAACCTTGGGAATATATGCTATTTGGAACCCCTTCAACACTAATTTTGACATCTGTTATATTTGGATAAACAAATTGCTATCTGTTACAGTTTTATTTCTAAATAACAAAACAACTGCTTTCATACTTTTACGTGGAATATTTATAGTTTCATTATGTAAAGTTGCGTTTTTATCCCATTCTACCGTTTTCATCAAAGTTACATAATTATATGATAGTGATCTTCCTGTGGTGTAATTTGTTAAAACATCAACTGCTAAATCCTGGTTTTCAATTGTTTCATATTCCAATTCTAAATTTTCCAACTTATATCCACCAACACTTTCACCACTTTGCGCTACCATAATTTCACTTGCTTTTGGGAAAGTTAAAATATATTGAAAATTATTAATCATCCCATAAGGAGCATATAATCCATGATCCGATAGTATTTTTTCCAATTTTAAGCACTGTTTTGTTCCATAAATATCAAACATTAATTTATCACTAACTTTTTCAACGCTTCCGCTTGTTGCTCCAGAGTCATCTTTTGAAATTAATTTTCTAAGATTTTCTCTAGCGATTCCATATTCAACCATATCTGCTCTTTCGGATTCAGTTTTCCAAAGATCTTTGTAAATTTCCAAAAGAGATTCTCCACTATTATCATAAACAATTTCACCAGCAAATTTAACAACTAATCTTTTCTTTAACAATTTTGATAAATTATTTAAAAACCAAGACTTTGTATTTGCATTTTTAAAATTAAATAACAATCTTAATGAATCAGGAACAAGACATAAATTAGGGTTTAATTTTGGAATATCTATATAAAGGTCTTCTTCTGGATTTACTGAATTCGGGTTTAAAGTTACAACATGTCTTGTTCTGATTCCTTTAATATCACTCATTTTGGATCTTTTATATCCTGGGTATAGTTCGTTTATTCTATTCATTTATTATTATACAAAAAAAAATTTTTTTAATCTTTACACTTTTGGTCCGCGAAGCGGTGAGAGCCTACGGCTCGATCTTTCGGTATTCCTTGTATTCATTGTATAAAAAGTAAGTGATTGCAATAACTAATATCCATAAATTTTTAGCAAGAAAAGAAATACCTTTTGCTCCCCATGATAATATTTGAGAAATTAAATTTAAAACTGCTGAAATGACTGCGCCTAAATTTTTACCTATATTTGCAATTGCTTTAGCTACTTTTCCAACTGCATTTGCGCCTAGTTTTAATGCCATTCTTGCTCTCATAACTATTAAAGTAATTATACCCGCTACAGAAATTGCTACTGCTGATAAACCTAATAAATTTTCTTTTGCCCATTTTTTAAATCTTTCTAATCTACCGAGGTCGGAATCTTCAATATTTTCATTTAAAATTTGTGTTCCTTCTTCACTAATTGGTTTTTCATTAATTTCAAGTCTAGTTTTATCTGCATATAATTTTGCAATTTCTGAAAAACCTTCATATATACTTTTTTGAGGTTCAGCTGTTTCTAAATCAGCTTTATTTTTCCAATATTCATATTCTCTATCAAATGATCTAATTTTTTCACGTAAAACATTTTTTCTTTCATTTTCTGGTAAATCAAAGTAATCAACACCACCAACCGGAGAGACAGCTTCTTCAAAATTTAATAAACCTCTAAATTCTCTCAATTCATCTGAATCAAATAATGATCTTCTTGGATCATTTTCATCTCTAACTAATTTAATCAAGTTATTTTCATCAATTACTCTATTAACTTTATTATCAATTTTTGAAATGGTGCTTTCAACTATATTTTTTCTCTCAATCTCTTTCATTTCAATATCCTCCTGGTTTCCATCGTATATTTTTTCATCTATAATAGAATCTGGTGTTTTTTTATATTCTTGTTTTGCTTTTTCTAAAATATCTCTGAATTCATTAACATAATTCTTATTCCATTTTACAAATAATTTTAGTTTATTGTCATTACTGACATTACCAATTCTTTTATCTTTGTAAATAATTGAAACATTTCCTTTTTCATTTCTTTCAAACCTAGTTTTTTCTAACAATATTGTATTATTTTCTCCATTTTTCTTTTCAGGAACGAAATCAAATATTTTTTTGAAAGTATTTTTTTTATCACTAGTTACTGATCTTTTAATTCCTCCCAAAATTTTTTTTTTGGATCTTTTAAAAAAACCTTCAGACTCAGTTTCTTTAACTCTAGTTACTCTGGTGTTTTGGTCTGGGAGTAATCTAGTAGTTTCTCCAGTATCTACATTTGTATCAGCATAATTTTCTCCACTTGTTTCTTCAACCTCACGTTCTTCTTCCTCACGGTCCTCACGGTCCTCACGGTCCTCACGGTCTTCCTCTTCTTCTTCTATGTTTCTATTTCTCATTTCTATATCATCAAAACCTTTATCCATTTATTTTATATGTTTTGAATATTTTCTTCTGGTATCCAAGAGTTATGTTTATTATCATAACCTAACCACTTTACCAACACCATATTTTTTCCTTTCACTTTTTTTCTTTTTAATATTTTCTCTACTTTATATATATCATCCTTTTTATCCACAGCAGATAGTTCCTGTTCATAAAATTTTCCAATGATTGGTTCTCCTTCAAGGTCTTCCACTTCATACATGTTTGGATCACCTCTGAATACTTTTACAATTTTAAAAATTTCTTCTGTAAAATTAGCTTCATAACCTTTTTTAAAGATATTCTTATATTTAGAAATCCTAACAGTATCACCAATTCTAAATTTAGGTAAAGGTAAATCTCCTAATGGGTGACCATATAATGTATTCCACACTTGGTCTTTGTTAGATTCATTCACATCAGCAGGTTTCATTAATATACTCTTGTGTTTAGTATTATTATAATTATTTACAAGGTTTTTCAAAACTGAGGCCTTCGGTCGATCACCGCTGACGCGGTTAACCCAATTATAAGTTTTATTGTTGTAGAAATATTTCCACATGGATGTTTTTAAAGTCCGATTAAATCTTTCAACTATAGCTGCTTTTTTAGCAGATTTAGAGGAAAAATATTCAACATCATGATTTTTTAATATCAACTTTACACCAACATTATAAAATTCTTTTCCTTCATCAAATTGAGCGACTTTTGGGTATTTACCAAATCTTTCTTTAAATTGTTTTAATAATTCATTCACAGCTTTTGTCATGTTTTTAGTATCTTTTCTATAAACAGGAATAGCAAACGCATATCGACTTAAAATTTCAACAGCAGTAAGAATCCAGTAATAATCTTCATTATCTTTTTTATATTTTTTCATATCAATTAAATCCATTTGTATTTGGTCTCCCAAGTCTTTAACAAATGTTTTTTGAAATTTATGTCTTTTTACAATTGGTTTAAATCTTGTAAAAGTATCTTGTGTTTTTAACCAGTCTTGTACAATTTTTCTACTAACATTTAATCCCTTTGGAAGTCTGTCTTTTACTTTTTGATAAAGTCTTTCAGCAGATTGATAACCTGTTTTAGGATTGTAATAAATATCTCTTAACTCTTGTTCAATAACAAACATGTTAGCGTTCACTTCGTTCATTTATTTTTATTAAAATAAATAATGAGTTCAACTGACATTGAAAAAGCTGAGAAAAAATATTATGGAAGTGAATATGATTTTGTGGTTAATGAAAGAAAAATTTTGGATAAAAAGTTTAAAGAAAGTTTTTTGAAAAAATATCCATATGCAGACATGACAAAATTTTATTTTGAGCATGATATTAATAAAGATGGAAGTTGGGAAAAAACAATAACATATTTCAAAAACAATGAATATATTTCAACAGACATAAATTCAGATACATTTAAAAATGACACAAATATGACAAAGTATTTGTACGCATTGCGTATTAACAAACCAACACCTCACTTTCCAAAAATTTGGAAACTTGGCGGAAGTATACAAGAATTACCAAGAGGAAAAAGACATGTTGATTATACAGGAAAAAATTATTATTGGGATAATTTTCCTACGCAGTATATTTTAAGTTATCCTATTAACCAGTTTAGAATTTATGTAAGTAATACAGATTATTTTCAAAGTAATTTACCTGGATTAAATATAACCACAAATGATAATGCCAGATGGTCTCTTAGCGAACCATATTTTCAAAGCATTATAGGAACATGGATTGCAACTTATGGATGTGGAATTTCAATCCAACATTTATTATTTTCTGCTTCCATTCCAAAACAAATTACATCATTTATGAGATTTCATGTATATTTTACAGTTAGAAGAATTATGCACCAATTGAAAAATGGTGATGATAAAATCTTTTATAAATTTAATGCTGGTTTTTTAAAAGATCACTATCCAAAATGGACTTATCAAGAAATTATGAAAATAAAAAATGAACATTTAGGTCAAGATGTTGTTGGTACAAATCCATGGAAAAGATATAATCATGGTCCTGGTCAAATTAGAGATACTCAAAATGATTATAAAAAATTTGTTCCAAAAATTTCAAATGGATTAATTAAAAATGGAACAGAATTATTAAATCAATCCATTGAAGCTTATCTTTATTCAATACTAGGAGCACAAGCAAGAACAAGACAAAGTATTGTTTCAAATAGAGCTTCAGCATTAGAAACACAAAAGGTTTTTAGACAAATTTTTGAAGATTCAATTATAAATTATGACACTTCAACGTGGATTAATAATATGAATCAAGCAGTTTCATCAACAAATGTAGTTTTAAATACAGCTATAAGTCCAACTTTATGGTTAATTCCATCATCTTTAATAATTTTAAAAGATCCTATTGAAGGATATAATAACAAGTTAAAAGTTTCTGATGAAAATATGGTTTTTGGAATTAACAAAAAATTAAATTATTACGGGTCAAAGACCCGCGAAACAAAATTACAGGGAAATGAAATAAAGAAAAATGAATCCAAAAAAGATATAAAGAAAAATGAATCCAAAAAAGATATAAAGAAAAATGAATCCAAAAAAGATTTGAAAAATAATACATTAAAAGACATTTCAGATCTTTCAGGTAAATCTTCAAAAACACCCATTGGGTCAAGTGAAAATTTAATTATTTTATCTTTATCAATAATTGGAGGAGTTTTAATCGCACGGTACGTGCTCTGAGAAATTCCGACAAGTCGGAATTTCGATTTCAAAATATATATTATAAAATAAATGACAAATCTTAAAATATTTATCAGACAAGACGAAAACCGTGAAAAAATAATTCAACTAGAAGAACCGCTTATATTAACTCATTGTGGAGGTCATATGTTTGTAAAATCAGTAAGTATATTTTGGGATTATAATAATTTATATCAAAATATTCATCATTATACTTATGATACACAAGGTACTAATACAAAAATTAACTTCAAAGATGGATATTATACCTTTAATATTTTAAAAACTGAATTAGAAAATGTTGGAAAAATAGAATTAGAACAAATTGATTATTCTGGAAAATGTACAATAAAATCAGATAAAACATTAAATTTACAAACATTTGGCCCAATCATAGGATTTCCAGAAAATAAAGTAATACAAGCAAATACATTAACAGAGAGTGACAGCGAGGTAAATATTAATAACAACTTGAAATATGTAAACATAAGCTGTAATATGATTGATAAAAGTAAAAATTTTGTGGATGGTAAAAGAAGTGACATTCTTAGTCAAATTCCAATAACAACAGAACAAACACTAAAAGGAAGTGTCTCAAAAATTTATCCACCTGAAGACAAAGGACCGGGAGGAGGAATAAAATTATCAAATGGAATATATAATGAATTAGAATTCAAAGTAGAAGGAAATAATTCATTATCAATAGGAAATGTTTTGTTAGAAATTATTATAAAATAAATGAGTTTATTCTATGGATATGAAAAAGTTAACGATAATATAACAACAGGAGGTTTACCAACAACAGGAGGGGATATGACAGGAGATATTAACATGGGTTCAAACCATATCATAACATCAGTTGACCCAACAAAAAGAGAACACCTTGCTAGAAAAAAATATGTAGATGATTTAGTAAGAAGACACACAGATGTAGATTATCTATCAAGAAGAGGAGGTACAATGAGAGGAAATATTGATATGGGCCCTAATAAAATTACAACAAATGTGAATCCTATAAGTGATAAAGATTTAGCGAGGAAGAAATACGTCGACGACCGTATTTATAATAGTTTAAACATTCTCAAAAAGGATGTCAGTTTTTCAGTGTTGAAAGATAATTTTTCTTTGAAATTTCATAATTTATATTTCATTGAATATAATTCAGTTTATGATTTATTGTTTGAAAGAAATAGAGGAAAAGTTAAAGAATTAATTGATTATGGAATTGAAGGAAAAAATTTTAAACAAACAACAAAAAGTCTTCAACCTTCTTTGTGTTTAGAAAATGAAAAAGAAAATAATAAATATTTTTTAAAATTTAATGGAACCAACAGCAGAATGATTTCAGATTCCAACATTAATCCGATATCGGGAACCGTATCAGGAAAAAAAGATATTGTAAATGTTTTTGTTGTTTATAAATTGAATTCTGTTCCTTCATCTGGAAGTGATTGGTTAAAAGGAGGAATTTTTGGACATGATAATGGAGGTTATGATAAATTTGTTTGTTTTGCAAATCCATCCACAAAAGAATTAGTTATTTCTGGAGATAGTGCTGATTTTTTCAGTATTGGCTCAAATCCTGTAAATCATAGAACACCAATTGCCGCCTTCAAGTCGAAGGCGAATGCTGGGGATCTGAATAAATGGATATGTTTGAGTATTCATTGGGATATGTATACAACGCCAAATAGTAATGAAAGTTTTGTTTATTGTAATGGAAAAAAGTTAACATCTTTTACATCCAAAACTGTTTCAGGAGATACAACTTTGACAATTGGGGATATAAAAAACAATACAAATTCACCTTTTGATGGGTCAATATCTTTCTTTTCAATTTTAAAACATGAAAAAATGACAGAAAAAGAAATTTTATTTTATCATTATGTTCTTTGTAATTTATACAACGTTGATCATGATAATATAAATATATAAAATAAATGAGTGTTATATTTAATGATGATGATTTTAGTTTAAAAACACAAAGTGAAAAAAATTTCATTTTAAATGAATTTGATAAAAAATTATCTTTAACAGGAGGTACAATGACAGGTGATATTAATATGGGAAATCATAAAATTATTAAAAATTCAGATCCAAAAGATGATACACATTTAACTAGGAAAAAATATGTAGACACACTTGTTAACAACAAAACCAAAAATATTAATAACCAATTAAACTTTATTCAAAGTTACATAATAAATTCTGATTTTAATTTTTATGGTGAAATTTATGATCTACCAAGTTATTTAAAATATGATGGAACAGATTATAAAATAGAAGTTTGGTATAATCAATCAAAAATTTCAGATGAAAATTTTACCGAAACCGACAAATTAAAACAACCTATTTTAAGAAATTCTAGTTATGTTGCAAATAAAAAGATTTTATTATTTGGAGGTATTGCTGCAAAAATGAGTTTAAATTTAAACATAAATACTCAATCAGGTAAAAAAGATTATTTAAATTTTTTTATTGTTTATGTAATTAAAGATTATACTTTTAATATAGGAAATTTATCAATAATAATGAACAATAAAAATACAGATCCAAATGATTGGCGTGGATTTGGTTATAAAGGTAAAGATAAATTTGTTATATATGGTGGAGGCGCAGTAGACTATTATGAAATAGATAAAAGTTATTTTCCAAGTAAAACAAATATTTTTGAAAAATTTAAAGTACATTGTTTAAGTGTACATATTGATGCAGAAAGTAATCCAAAGACAAATAAATCAAGTGTTTGGGTAAATGGTAAATCAATTAAATATTTTACATTTAGATCAATAACAAGTGGATCAAATAATTTAACTTTTGGATCTGATAATTCAAAAAATATTTCTATATTTGAAGGAGAGATTTTTTTCACTTCTATATTAACTGAAAGAAAAATGAAAGACAAAGAAATTTTAATAAATCATGCTGCATTGTGTAAAAAATTTAATGTGGATTATGATGAATCTATTTTAAATTATTTGTAACCTTGAAGTTCCTTTTTAGGTTTATTTAAAATTTACTTGAACTGCTTTGCCGTCCTTTTAAGTTTTATTTAATTTTACTTATGAATAACTTGAATAAATTTTAAATAACTTTTGAATAAATTTTGAATAAATTTTGAATAAATTTTGAATAAAAAATTTTTACTTGTTTTTTATTTGAACTGCTTTGCAGTCCTTTTAGGTTTTATTTAATTTTACTTATGAATAACTTGAATAACTTTTGAATAAATTTTTAATAAATAAATGAGTGAAGAAAGTAAAACAAATAAAGTAACAGCAGTTGAAAAATCTGTAAAAGTAAAAGACCCAAGAAAAGTTGAATTGGGAAAAAAATTAGCAAAAATTTCAAAAGAAGCAAAAGAAACAAAAGCAAGACAACGCGAATCAGAACGTGAACAACTTGAGCGGAGTGAAAAAAATGAAGCAGAAGAAATAAACCGCATAGTAGATTTTAGGTATATTGTTGGAGGAGTAACAATTGTTGCTGCGCTTGGAGGTCTATATTATGCGTATAAAAGCGACAAAAGACCTGAGCGAAGTGAAAGCGAACGAAGAGAGCAAAGTAAAATCGAAAGTGAAAGTGAAAGTAAAAACAAAAAAGTTAATATCATAAATAAAAATGATTATGATCGACCAGAGGTCTCACCGCTTCGCGGAGCGAAGCTGCAAATTACTAAATGTAATCCACCAACTAGTAAGTCATGTATTGAAAACCTATGAAAATTTGTAAAATAAATTTTACAAAAATTTTTTTATATTTATAAATAAATGGGTGAAATGAATAGAAAAGAAGTTGTGAATGAATTATATGATTCTACAATAATTACATTGGGTGCTGTTGGAGTTGGAATGATAACAAGAAAAGTAATTAGTGATGGTTTGTCAACTCCATCTAGTTTAGTTCCTACTTGAAAACTAGCAGCAGCTGTTGGATTATCATCGCTTGCAGTTAAATATGCACAAGATAAGAAATGGATTCCTTCTGATCCATTCAAGTCATGAATGTCATAAAATATAAAAAAATGTATAAATAAATGGAAACAGTAGTTGGTGGATTATTTAACGCAGTTGCTTTTGCAGGTGCTGGATTTTTATTTTCAAAATTGAATCATTCTGGATATGAAAAAGAAATAAAAAGACATAATGAAGCAATGGAAAAACTGAGTGAAGCGAAGGAAAAATGGTATGAAGATCAAGTAAAAAGAAAACAAGAAATTGAAAAATTAAGACAACAATTATCTGACGCAAATGCTGATATAAATAAAACAAACATGTCTTTGAAAAATCTTGCTGAAATTAATAATCGATATAAATATTTAAAAAAAGAAGCAAATGAAGAAGATGAAAAAGAACCAAAATTAGAAGATTATTATAAACCTTCTGATGAAATGAAAGAATATCAAAATGTTGCTTTTTTTCTGGTTGGACTTTCAGGAGGCTACATAGTTTATAAATTTTTATAAAATTTTTCTTTAAAAAAAAATTTATCTTAAATAAATGGAAAACCATTATCAACAAAAAACATTTAAACAATTGTGGAATATTGCAAGAGAAAGAAAAATAAAATATTATAAAACTTTTAACAAAAATCAACTTGAAGAAATGCTTAGATTTGAAATTAGCAAACCAAATGAAAAGTATGAGAAATATTGTAGAGAAAAAATGAAAAACCCAGTCCCAGTAATAGCTATAAATAGAGCAACTGGCGAAATCTTAAATTTTAAAAGTCTTGGATCTGCTGCAAAAAATTTTAATAAAAATGCGGGAAGTATAAAATATAGAATAAATAATAAAAAAGATTTGAAAATTAATGGGCAAGAATTTTTGATTTTTTATGACTGTTGAACTGAAAGTTCAGCAAAGCTTTTTTTTTATTTTTTTTAAAATTTTTTTGTTTAAAGGAAAATTATTATATAATAAAAAAAGAGATGTCATCAACAATTATTGAAATACTTGTACCAAAAAATTATAAATATACAAAAACTAATATGTATTATACTTTTACCAAAGAAATTACTAAAATTAGCGGAGAAGAAATATTACCACATACTGAATTTACAATAAATTATAAAAAAAAAGATTGTTATTTTTCTGATTTTGAAATTGATTGGCATAATGATAAACAAATTTATACAGATTATCATCTTATTTTAAAACCTCAACCAAAAATAGAACCCCCATTATTAAATATTTTTATACTTAAAAAAATTGATCTTTAAATCATTTTTAATTTTTTTTAAATTTGGTCACATGACCAAACATGAAAAAAAAATTTAAAAAAATTTTTTTTTCGACTTTAAAAAAAAAAATATATATATATAAATAAAGGATGAATAACGAAGCCAATAATGACAATTCAATTAATTCAAAACGTGGTCGTGGAAGACCTAGAAAATATCCTTTTGGTTCTTTTGTAGGACCAAGACGGGAAAAAAGAGGTAGACCGGCAACATTACCTCCAGAAAAAAGACAAAGTGAGCGAATTTTTGCTAGAGGCAGGGGAAGACCAAGAAAAAATCAGGAAATTTCCTCGTCAATTTTAGACAAACCAATTATAGAAGAAAATTTACAAGCACCTTTAAAACCAACTCAATATATAAAACCAAATAAAAATTTTTTTGAAAAATCAAAGGAAAAAATATTAAAATTATTTGATAAATACAGTCCATTAAATAATAAAGGACCGAAGGTCCAGTCGATAAAAAAATGGTATAACCACCTGAAAGATAATGTTTTAGATATATTTAATAAATTACAAGGTAAAGTTACAACCCCAACAGCACCTAGTGCAAAATTTGTATTGGATAAAGAAGCTTTGAATGTAACAAAAAGATATCAAATGGATTTGAAAAAATTTGGATTGTCTTTATATGATCCTTTGACTCTCTTGAAAAAAGTAAAACCATTGGTGATTGAAAAATTCAAAAAATATCCAAGTACAAAACAACAAATAACTCTTGTGTGTTTGATGGAAAAAACAAATCCAGCAACAGGTGAAACAACTGTGGATAATGCTCATTTTCATAGTTACTACGAAGAAATTTTTGAAGGAAATAATTTTGATGAAATATATGAAAAAATGACCCAAAAAATTATTTTAAGTTTTGAAATATATATGTCAAATTCGAGTTTGTGGAAATTTAAAAAATCTTTGAAAATAATTCTCAATATTAATGATATTAAAAGATTACTTGCTTCATCTTATATTCCTTTACCAGAATTTTTGAAAAACAAAAAAGCAATAATCAATCCAGAAAATGATGATCAAAAGTATTTATTATGGTGTATAACAATAAACGAACTTTTGAAAACAACTCCTAATTTAAAAAATCCTGGAAGAATTACAAAAATTTTGAAAAAGAAAGCTGAGAATTTTAATGTTAAAGATGTGAAATTTCCATGTGGATTTTCAGATATTGATAAATTTGAAAAAAATAATAACATTGCAATTAATTTATTTGGATATAATGAAGAAAAAAGATTTGGAAAAGAAAATCATGAAATTTTTCCTTTGAGAGTAAGCAAATCCAATCTCAATCACAAAAATCATATTAATATATTAATGATATCTAATGAAAATGGTAAACATTATTGTTTGATTAAAAATAAGAGTAGATTATTTTCAAGTCAGGTTAGTAAACACAAAGAGAAAACACATATTTGTGATAATTGTTTACAACATTTTAGTAAAGAAAATGTTTACAAAAATCATTTAGAATATTGTAAAGAGTATGAATGTGGAAAAACTGTTTATCCAGATAAAGGTGAAAAATTAAAGTTTAGAAATTATGAAAGAATGCATAATGTTCCTTTTGTAATTTATGCAGATTTTGAATGCAATTTGAAATGTGTAGATGAAAATATTGGAGATAAAACAAAACAATTTCAAAAACATGAACCATCTGGATATTGTTATTTGATAAAATGTTTTGATGATAATTTATATAAACCAAAATTAGTAAAATGTAGTAAAAAACCTGGTGAACCTGATTTTGATATTTCTTTAAAATTTGTAGAAAGTTTAGAAAATGATATGAAAAAAATATATGAGAAATTTAAATTTTCAAAAAAGATAATATTAAGTGAAAAGGATAAAGTAGATTTTAGACTCTCTGAAAATTGTTATGCTTGCGGAATCAAATTTGAAAATGAAGGTAAAAAAGTTATGGATCATTGTCATTACACTGGAAAATATCGTGGAGCTTCTTGCGTTAGTAGCAATTCAAAAATGAAAAATCCAAAATTTATTCCAGTTATATTTCACAATCTTCAAAATTATGACAGCCATTTATTTATTAAAAATCTTGGTGTTTCAGAAGGTGAAATTGATTGTATACCAAACACTGAGGAAAAATATATTAGTTTTACAAAAAAATTTATTGTTGGTAAATTTGAAAAAACAGACATAGTAACTGAAAAACAACTAAAAAATAAATCAAAAGAAAATATAATTGAGTGTGAAGAATTACCAACAACTTCAGGAGAAGAAATTAATTATAAAATTAAAGAAATTGTTAATGTACCAAGAAAAATTAGATTTATTGATAGTTTTAAATTTATGCAAACTAGTTTAGCAAATTTAGTTAATAATTTAGATAAAAATGAATTAAATATTTTGAAGAGATTTTGTGATGACGGTGAAAAAAGAGACTTATTAACTAGAAAAGGTGTTTTTCCATATGATTGGTTTGACAGTATTGAAAAATTAAAAGAAGAAAAATTACCTGATAAAGAATGTTTTTACTCAAAATTAAATGATGAAAATATAAGTGATGAAGACTACTCACATGCACAAAATGTTTGGAATAAATTCGAACTTAAAAATATGAGACAATATCATGATTTATATTTAAAAACTGATGTGATGCTTTTAGCTGATGTATTTGAAAATTTTAGAAAAGTTTGTAAACAAAACTATAAATTAGATCCTGCTTGGTATTTTACTTCACCTGGATTAGCTTGGGATGCAATGTTAAAAATTACAAAAATTGAATTGGATCTATTGTCTGATCCACAAATGTATCTAATGATTGAAAAAGGAATAAGAGGCGGAATTTCAACTATTGTAAAAAGATATGCAAAAGCAAATAACAAATATATGGAAAACAAATACAACCCTAAAGAAGATAGTGTTTATCTTCCATATTTAGATGCAAATAATTTATATGGTTGGGCAATGAGTAAGAAATTACCTGTGAAAGATTTCAAATGGATGAATAAAAATGAGTTAAATAATTGGAAAAACGGTGGGGCCGGCAGTTCCGGTAGTTGTATTTTAGAAGTTGATTTAGAATATCCAGAAGATTTACATGATTCACACAATGAGTATCCTCTTGCACCAGAAAGATTAAAGGTTGGTCAAGTTGAAAAACTGATTCCAAATTTAAATAATAAAGAAAAATATGTTTTACATTGTGAAAACTTGAAATTGTATGAAAAATTGGGGCTTCGTTGTACTCGAATTCATAAAGGAGTAAAATTTTATGAAGAAGATTTTATGAAAAAATATATTGATTTGAATACAAATTTGAGAACAAACGCAAAATCAGATTTTGAAAAAGATTTTTTCAAATTGATGAATAATTCAGTATTTGGAAAAACAATGGAAAATGTAAGAAATAGAGTTGATATACAATTGGTAAATAGACAAGAAAAAGCATTAAAATTATTTTCAAAAAGTAATTTTAAAGACAGAACGATATTTTCTGAAAATTTAATTGCAATACATAAGTATAAGACTAAAATTATGTTGAATAAACCAATATATTTAGGAATGAGTATATTGGATCTTAGTAAGACTTTAATGTATGATTTTCATTATAATTATATCAAGAAAAAATATCCGAAGGACAGCGACGAAGGAGCTGGTAGTGCATCATTATTATTTACCGATACAGATAGTTTAATGTATGAAATTAAAACCGAAGATTTTTATAAAGATATTTCTTCAGATGTAGAAAAAATGTTTGATACAAGTAATTACTTAAAAGATCATAAAAGTGGGATAAAAACTGGATTAAACAAAAAGGTTATTGGAATGATGAAAGATGAATGTGGCGGAAAACAAATAGAAGAATTTGTTGGTTTGAGAGCAAAATTATATGCTTACAAAATGTGTGAAAACCCGAAGGGCAGCGGAGCTGATGAAAACAACAAAGGAAAAGAAGAAAAAAAATGTAAAGGTGTTAAGAAAAATGTAATTAAAAAAGAAATAACATTTCAAAATTACAAAGATTGTTTATTTAATGAAGAAGAACAAATAAGAAAGATGAATTTGATAAGACATAGAAACCATGAACTGTATACAGAAAGTGTTGAAAAGATTGCTTTGTCATATAAAGATGACAAACGAAACATACTTGAAAATAAAATAGACACTCTTGCATTTGGTCATTACATGAATGAAATGATTGACACTTATGAGAATATATTTGGATTTAAACCGTAAAATACTTTATCAGCGAAGCTGTTTAGCAAATAGACTTATTGTTTAAAATTGTGTTAAAAATAAGGTAATTCCCCCGCTTGTCGTTGAGGGGTTTTTCCCGCATTCCATACATTCCAGATATCCCTAACAACTGAGCAAACCGAAAATAGTTTTTTTGTTGACATCGAGCGAGGCTAGTTGTTAGGGAGATTAGGCATGTATGGAATGTTTGGAATTTGAAAAATGTTAGTCCGGTGATTCCCCCGCGACACTTTGAAAAGTTTTGACCCGTTTTTAAAATGTGTTGAAATTCCCGGTAACGTTAACAAATTCCTGGAAGAGTCTAGAAGACACCGGAAGTGAAGCAGCTGAAAATTACGTAAACAAGGAAAAGGGTTTTTCCCGACTATTTTTGTCTATTTTGAAAATGTGGAAATTTAGTCAAATCCCAAAATGTGCTGGAATCCCCACTATATAGACTACTAAGAGCGGAAGCATTATCTGACAATGTTTCTAAGAGAAGCCTTCAGAATTTTCATTGAAACATATCCAGAGAATAAAATTGGCTTTTCAAAATTTTGTTCATTGCGACCAAAGAATGTATTTCTTGTACACGAAACACCAGTTGATCAGTGCAAGTGCAGAGTTCACGAGAATTTCATATCACGACTAAAAGGGCTACATATTCAGTACAATTCAGTTGAATTCTGGGTGTCTGTACTATGTGATACAACACTTAATTCCAAGTGTTGGCAAGCTATTGCACTGAATGTTCAAGAGGAAAGAAGATGGTTGTGAGTCTACCTCCAGAACAGATAGTGTCTTGGAGGGAATGGCAATTCGATCAGCAAACTGAGAGTGGGAAAGTGCAGAAAAGGCTGCAATCTGTATTACACCAGGGGTGTGTTGGTCAACTGAGGGAAGTGATAGAAGAGAATTTCAATGAAGTTATCCAGCACATTAATGTTAAACGAATTCAGGCAAGGCAGTTCCAAGATGACCAGGAAAATCCAGCTGTCAGGATTTTGCAAATGGACTTTGCAATGAACTACTCCTGTGAATATCAAGATGAAGTGCAAAGTGCTCTTTGGAGTCGATCTAGTGTCACTTTGTTTACAGCTGCAACAATGTATAATGGGGTATGCAAGACATTTCTTGTGTGTTCAGACACAAAGGATAAATCTAAGGACACTGTAGCAGTGTTTGTAGACACTCTTTACAAGGATTATTTGATTCCTGAAAGTACTGGTACTGCTGTAACAGAGCACGTAATTTGGACAGATGGCCCCTCATCTGAATTTAAGAATAAATACATGATGAAGCTCTTGCAGATTTTATCCAAGAAATATGGATGCAAGTTCACATGGAAATATTTTGCCACAAGCCATGGTAAAGGCATTGTTGATGGTATTGGAGGTTGTGCTAAGTCATTAGTTAGGACTGAAGTGATGAGGAAGAAGACGCAAGGGACAGTAGTACAGTCATCCAAGGACTTTGCTAAAACTGCTGGAAGGCTTTTGGACAAAACTACTGTCATTCACATCTCACAAGAGGAAATTGACAAGCATATTGATGAAATGGCACCATGGGATGATGTCGTGGGTTTCCCTGGTATCATGAAGATGCACGTGGCATGCTGTAACCCAATTAATAGTGAGATCCAGCTGTACGAGAATGCCCTTGCAGGGAAAGCTGCTACATGTAACCAAGTAAACAATGAAGATACATCTACAGTTGTACCAGCTCCAGCATCAGTAATTCAATCACTTGAAGTGGAAGATTGGTGCGTGGTAACCTATGATAACCAGCAGTATCCTGGTGAAGTTACTAATGTCATTAATGGAGAAGTTGAAGTATCTGTGATGCATAGAACTGGAAGGTTTTTTAAGCGGCCAGATCAGCCAGACAGGATCTTTTACAATCAAAGTTCCATTGTAAAGAAACTTGAAGGCCCTCCTGCTCTTATTCACAACATTGGACGGATGATTTTGTCCCAGTTTTCAGACTTTGAATAAGTACATTTTAAATAATTTTATTTCACTGCTACATATATAGTTTGCATGATCTAATTTAAAAATAACTTGTTGTCATTTGATTATCAAAATTTTATATTTTTCTTCATAACTTTCCACCAACTATTATCAATTAAACATTATGTCCCGTACAACACTTTGTTATTGTCCCGTACGACACTTGTTTCAACTGTATATAATTTATGCATTAAAAAATAAATGTTTTTCAAATCACCTCAGCATACTTCTACAGTGTTCTACCTTTAAGATTAGGTTGGTTTTTGTGGATTAACCAACTACAGTTCACAGAGTTTTTCATATGAATACGTGATAAGCATTAGCAATGTCCTCTTCTTGTCCCGTACAACATATCATATAAATTACTGTTATTATATGGAACAAACCAGTTTATGTGATTTTTCCAAAATGTATAAGTTAGATATCAGACAACCTTTGAAATGTAGGTAGTAAAGACTGCTACTGTAATTTGGTTTATTATCAAGAGAAGAATAATATATGTGGATGTCCCGTACAACACACATGGAATCGCCCTTATATGACAAGCATTTAACTGTCTGTCAGTTTTATAATGCTGAAAGACCTCTACAACAGGGTAGTATAGAGTATCAACTCCCCAAAATGTTCACAATAGGCAGTTAGCCCTCTGGCCCCATGTTCAGATACTTATAATGGTCTATTGATTATGTGGAGTCTCCTGACATCCACATGTGTAACATGGCATTGTTGGTATCATCTGACATGACTGCAGGACAAACATTATGAAAACTAGTGATAATGTTTGCCTCAAAATTTACTTTCCCAAGGCAAACACCTTCCTCAATGACTGACAAAAATTGAGAGAATTTCATGGACTGCTTTAAAGTAGAACCCCTTTAATTTGCAGACATCGGGGTCCAAGGACCTGGTCTGCAAATTATCTGGGTCGCAAATTAGTCTGAAAACCAAATTTCAACATATCAAGACATATAATGGTCATATAATGGCCAAAAACCTATCACCAATTAAGGCCTTTTGCAAATAAAGGGGTTGCAAATTAGAGGGGTTCTACTGTAGCATAACAGCTATAAATCGATTCCTATTTCCACTCCTGACATATGCTATATAATGTAGGATGGTCAAATTCCTACCAAAACATTATGCAATTCAGCCAATTCAAACCAATGTAAATGCAAATGTGAGGCTCTCAATAGATGATTCATAAATTAGTAACTAATTCCATCATCCTGTAATAAATCGGCACTAAATGCAGTTTCTCACCTTAACCATATAAAAACAAGTAACATATGTAAATCACATATCAGTCAACAGCTTCTTACCTGGAGATTATAATGATACAGTAATATCAAGAATTCACTCCAAACATAAGGCATTACAGTGAACTCTCTCTAAGCGGACATCCCTCTAAGGCGGACACCTCTCCAAGGCGGACACAAAATTTGGTCTCTGCGGTATCACACTTGTCTCTCTGTAAATGAACTCTCTCTAAGGCAGACACCTCTCTAAGGTGGACGCTGACACTTTTTTTGCAGTGTTTTGGTTCAAAATATCTCTCAGAGCGGACACAGGATGTTTACAAAATTTTACAACAGGACAGTATTAGCGCTAAATGACCTACAACATTATAGACACAATTTGACTTTCTGGTTTTGATAAAAGACTAGTATTTATTTCACAGTTGGAAGGCAACTTATTTGTGCAGTCTTTTATGACAATAAGTAGAGTCACTTGTACTCTTTCTTTTCTTTTTTCCACTGTATTAATTTTGATTAACAGCAGTTTTAATCTGTGCATTTTCTTTGATTACACACTTTGCAATCCAGGCCACGAGTTCTGGGATACCTCAAAATGTGTATTTGCATGAAACTTCAAGCCCACATCCACCCCCCCGGTTTAACCTTTCTCCTGTAATTTCACAAGGCTACTTGATTCAATCTCCAGGAATTGATTGATATAGCAGCTATAGTTCAGTGGCACATGGCCGACAACTCCCCCATCACTGATTATGGCAACAGCATTTGGGTCTTTTTCATTGTTGGGCTCTCATTTGCACACTAGAATTTCTCTAAGAGTAGGGATTCAGATGTCTTCATATACATGGTGCCCATGAATGAAGGAATTAAATGAGAATAAATTCTGCATTCTGCTCATAGTATCCTGTGTGTATTGATATTTTGTTAATATTTTGGCTGAACTAATTATTAATAGGGTGTGACCCTAAAATAGCGTAGGAACAAAATACACAATAGAGCAACATAATTTATAACAGTGAGGACGTGTTATGAAGTGAAGAAATAAATTCACATTTACACAATCTGTATGCAAATTCATCACAATTTTTTTATTGAAGAACTCAAGCTAGTACTAACTGGTTTGGTTTTAAAGAATTATTGCGTGTATAAGTTCAAGTCACAAATAAGGCTACGGATGGCGGGTTGTTGGGAAAAAATCAGAGGCATGCCATGGCCATTCGCGTCGTAGAGATTAAGTTCCCCCAATAACAAGCGTTGCAAAGGGGTTTTGTTAAGGTTAACCCATATATTCTGCACAAGTATAAAATTCTGGTTTGAGTTTTGACGTTTGGGCGTCAGATTACTCAGCTCTTTGTAAGGCGGATACTTCTCTAAGGCGGACACTAAATATGGCCCCGAGAGTGTCCGCTCTTAGAGAGAATTCACTGTATAGCCAAAAAAACAGACACATCAGTTCGTGAGCGTCAACAGTGAACGGAGGGCTCAAGACCGTAAAGTTTATGGATTTATCTACAATTTAAGAATAGTCCCCTTCCATTGTTTCTTCGCTCTTTTAAATGCCCCGAAAATTTGCATAAACCCTAACCCTTATCCTAACACTAACCCCAATCAAAACTTTGGGTTTACACACATTTTCGAAGAAGCACAAAGAAACATTCAAACATGGCGCCAAGTAACAGGGATGTTCTTTAAGGCTATAATGCATTATGTTTGCAGTGAATGGTTGGTATCGTGGTATCACTGTAATTTCCAGGTAATAAACTGTCGAATGATATATAATTTACTTACATTATTTGCATTTATATGGATGAGGTGCGAAGCTGCATTAGCGCATAATAAATCTGAGCTATTTATTCATTGAAGGTGATTTACCTTATGTCTGTTTGTTTCTGTCCTTTGTAGAATGGATCACACGATTTAATTTTCCGGTGGCGACTTAGTCTTCCCATCTATGATACTTCTAAAAAGAAACTACGTGATGAAATAAACAATAACACTCCAGCTACTACTTCGGGAGCATGGTGGCGTTAGAGTTCATGTAGTCTACTTGGTGTAGTACTATATGTAGTGTTTTCACGCAATATGGTGCTCAGGGACTTTTCTTCGCACAGCGGCCGATGTCTCGGAAAATGACCAAACCACTGTGCGATCCCAGCCTCACGTTTTCTCATTCTACCCTTTGATTCTCCATAGGATTGTTAACAAAATTTTATTGTTTGTTGCTGTTGTTGTTATATTACTAATGGTAGATCTACGTTTGAATACGAGAAAAATTTTTATAATAACGGAATAATACATGAGGACTACGCGAGACTGAATAAAATGAAATTAAAAAAAAAAAGATAAAAAAATAAAATAAAATAAAATAAAGTAAAAAAATTCCCAGCAGTGTTGATTTTTCTTATAAAGGAGGGTGCGAGATAGCTTACACCATGCTGTATGTCATTATCCACTAAAACCCTTACTATTCTCCAATTGCTCCTCTCAGATCTGGAGCAACCAGAAAGCACTGGCACCACGGAACCAGCAATACAGTGGCGTATCCAAGGGGAGGTTTCATGGTGTTCAACTCCCCATTTAGCCACTAAACAATGTGCCCTCTTCTCGAAAACTTGAAAGCACACCAGGCCAGGCACCCCTCTTCCGTTCAACCCTAAATACTCCCCTGGAATTTGACTTTCATGGGCGAAATATTCTAAGTTACCGGCTGTGATTTCAGTTTCAGGACAAAAAAATATTTGAATATTTAGTCATCAGGAATGGTATTGCATTAGCATTATGGAGCAATGAAACCTTAGACTTCTACTAACCTCTTCTCAACGGATTTTCGACTAATAAAAGGGATCTGCAGATTACTGGGATTGACGGCTTTTCTCTCCCCCCTCGCCAGTACCAGTGACCCTGAAGATGCTCTTGGCAAGTAGGATGCTCTTGGGTAATTTTGAAATCGCAATTTTTAAAACTTTTTCTGAGAAATCGTTTATTAGAGCGTAGACATTGTTTGCTATGTGCTTTTACAATCTGAAATGTTGCACAAGAATACGTTTTGGGAAGATAATTTGCTGTAACTAAAGCATTGGATGAGCTCAGTTTTAAACAAATTACACTATTTGCAGCGAGTAAGAAAAGAGGCCAAAATAATTAAGAGTTTTAAAAATTGGAATCGAACTGAAACCGACAGTTGATATCATGATCCCCTATCAAAAATGATGGCCAAAGTTTAGATTTATATCTCGTTTTAAAGAAAACAAGACCCGACTTCCTCAAAGGCAGTGGCGCCGCCATTGGGGGACTGGGGGACAAGTCCCCTCTACTTCTAGTCCGGATCGATTTATGGTTTCGTCGAAATCCGGGAAGAAAATGTGGAGGAGGGAGGAGGTTAAAGTTTAAAGTGACGTCCTGTCCTTGTAAATTGATAATTTCATTGCTATTTTCGTCACTGGGCTAGTCCACAGAACTTCATTCGTCATTACAAGACCATACTGGCCATCGCGAGGGTCCTTGTCGGTGAAAAACCCCTTGTGTAATATCATACTCCACCGATTCCTCCTTCCCCCCACTTTTTGACGGCTGGGGTTATATCTTTTCAGCCTCTTTATTTTGACTTTTAGTTTGGTTTCTGTCTTGTGATGCTGTGGTGTCCCTTTAGGTACCAGTCGACTGTCGAAAGTATATCATCTAGTTAGACATGGTCATTAATGTCGTTACCGTCTGAAATTATATTCTTGCAGTAGTCTCCATTTTGATTCTTACGAACGAGTCGAAGACTCTTGGGCTCGGGCGCATTAGCCTCGGTTCTCGTCAAAGACTTCAGACACAAAATGATCGGGAGATATATCTCTTCGTTGAAGCCAAACAGATTAATGGAGTCAAGAATACTAAATCATTAGGATTAAATTTTGATGAACACCTGTCCTAGAATAAGCACATTTCCGAAATCTCCGAAAAGATTTCTGCTGGCACGAACTCTCTTAAACGTATGAGACCATCTATAGGAAAAGAAATAGCTGTAAAAGTTTATAAAGGCTTAATTGAATCTTATTTTAACTACTGTAGCCCCGTTTGGGACGGCATCAGCGGAAAACTGCAAAAACGAACTGCCAGAGTGATCACGAAATCCAGCTATGTAGTGTGTTCAGACTTAGTTCTGAAGAGACCTCACTGGGATAAGCTATTTATCACTAGTAAAAAACACAAAGCTATCCTAATGTATAAAGTACTTTAAGAGGTAAACTATCTTCAGGAATTGTTTACCAGTAGAATAAGTGATTATAACTTGAGGGATTCTGAGAATAAGCTATTTCTGCCATTGCCAGTTTGCCACGAACAGATTGTTTAAAGCGTAGTTTCAGCTATGGTGGAGCTTTTTTATGGAATAGTCTTCCAAGAGAGCTGAGATTATCTGAATCATTTAAGCACATTTAAAAAAGACATTGATAGCTTATTTTCTTCATCAGACTCTCGCACGGCAATCATGTAAACCATTACGCTACATTTCTTTTATTACCTTGTATTTCTTTACTTGTATTCTATGTGCATGTTATTTTGTCTAAAATTTTTAAACTGTTTATATAATCTGTATAGATGATTATACCTTGTATAAATAAAATTTGTCTATGTCTATGTCTATGTCTATGTCTACACATACTTCACGACACTAAGCACAATTGGAGATATTGGGGGGAAACTGGGGCGACCATCACAGCATTCCATTGGTCTTCCAGTTTACTTCAAATAAACGCCGGCACAGACAAATTGGTTCAACACATTTATTGATGCAATTTCACAACTATCTGAGAAATAAGTGAACATGCAACAGTAATTTGGACGGCTGTGTACATCTAGAGTTTATAGTATATTCTAGTTACTTGAACACGGGCTGTCTGAATAATTCACCAGTCATCAATTCACTAATGTGGAGTTTTGGAGCTTCAAATCTTCAATGTTCTTAAAAAAACAGGAGTGAGAGGAACATCAACGAAGCTTACCTTCTGGGAAAGTAATTTTGGTAAAAACTATGATATCAAATTTTTGGAACGTCCAGATAGTCTTTAGACTTATTACAGATGCTCATTGTGTGTAAAAGTTTTGCCGAACAGCCAGTTCGGCATATTTAGCGGCGTTCTTCAGTGATCTTAATCTGTGAGTTGTTTGGAGATTAATAAAAGTAAAAAATTGCGTGCGCCATTTGCATTTTTAATTATCATTTTGTTATTATTGCTATTCGTTAGGCTTTACATCAGCCCAAAAGTTGCTGGCGCTCACTTTCCAATCATATCACTATGCATGTCACTTATTAGTACCATTACTATTAGTATCATTGTTCTTATCGTTATCGTAAAGTGTTTTTATTTATACTGGATAACCCTATCAGCTACAAGAGCTGTTCTCCCTCGAGGTCTAGAAAGGATCACCCCTCATGGGTCCAGTTTCACTACAAAAGGAAACCACAGTACCCGGAGAAAACCTGCGACGCTTGGTAGAGTCAAACTTGAGAACACTTTTTTCACTTGTAACAAAGGCAACTTTAATCAGATAACTACACGGAGCAGGAATCGAACCCTAGTCACAGCTGTCAGAGACACGTGCACTACCACTGTGTCACCAGTACCCCTTATGATCGTCATCATTATCATTGTAATCGCCGTTGTCATTATCATTGTCGTTATCATTGTAACTGTTATTGTTATTGTTGTTGTCATTGTTACTGTAATTGTCATTGTTTTATTATTGTCATTGCCATTGCCATTGCCATTGTCATTATCATTGTCATTGTCATTGTTATTGTCATGGTCATTCTTATTGTTATTGTTGTTGTCATTGTTACTGTAATTGTCATTGTTTTTATTATTGTCATTGCCATTGCCATTGTCATTGTCGTTGTCCTTGTCGTTGTCCTTGTCCTTGTCATTGTCATTTTCATTGTTATTCTCATTAATTGTCATTGTCATTGTTGTTGTCGTGGTCGTTGTCGTTGTCGTTGTCAATGACGTTGTTATTGTTATTGTCATTGTCATTGTTATGGTCATTGTTGTCGTCATTGTTGTCGTCATTGTTGTCGTCATTGTTATTGTCATTGTTATTGTCATTGTTGGTGTCATTGTCGTTGTCATTGTCATTGTCATTGTCATTGTCATTGACATTGTCCTCATTATTATTACAGTTTCTTCACACAGCTTCATTCAGAAAAGGCATTCATTCGTGACAGTTGTCTACAACCAGTAGACAAAAGTGGCAATGGAATATTTAGCTTCTGGTACACATCCTCAGGGACGCAGTTAACCCATTTTGATTGGTGGGTGTTCATTTGCCCGAGTATCGGGTCCTTTCAAACATTGCCCAAATTTAATTTGACCCGAATTCAGGCCATATATAGTGTAGCCTTGCTTCCTCAAACCTAATACGTAAACTGAATTATAAACCTGTAACCAAAAGGGATGTCGACCTACCTAAAGAAACCAAATTTTTTCAGACTTTTCTGTTTTTTACAAACTTTCGGGGGGACAGTAACACTTCCACATCCCTTATAAGCTACCATCATTTTGATCTATTGTTTGAACTTTCTGTGCATAGCGCCCAATATCATGATTATGATCATGATCATTATCATTATCACAACAGCCTTTGTCCCCAGGCTTATTTCGTCGGTTCATTGGAAGTCAGATTGTAACTGCCTTCCCTGCCGTCTCGCTAGCTACGTTACTGTTGTCCAGTGAGAAAATCTCATTCAAATACTTTCCTGTAAGGACCTCGTTGGCAATTAATAAATCTTAAGTTAAAAAAATAGATTTTTTTCAGATATATTATTTTGGTTATGTCTTATCTAAATATTGTTTAGAATGCAATAGTGGTTAGGGCTTTCTACAAGTTGTCCAAGATTTCCCAAAAAGTTGCCCATAATTTCTCAAAAAGTTTCCGTAATTTCTAAAAAGGTTGCTCAAAAGTTGCTCAATAACGCCAGAAAGTTGCTTTTCCTGTAACGAAAGTTGCTTTCTTTCTTTTCTTTGGTATGAAGCAAAAATATGGAAATTCTACAACAAAAGTAAGATTTTTAAGCATTTTGGTGTAATTTTGAGGTGTAACCAGCTTGCTAAATAACTTTGTCCTCAATTAAAACCAAGAAATGTATTTATGATTGTTAAAGCCACACATGAAGAACTCTAGCCATTTTCTTGCAATTTAACTGCAATCAGAGTTGCTAAAAACAAGTAAACTTGTCCTCAAATCCAACTTTTGTTTGTAGTAATTTCAGATTTAACACAATCCTTCTCTCTCTTGAGAATCGGAGCAGTGGCGTAACAGACTATGGTCTGGGTTAGAGCAACTCCTAAGGGCCCCCGACTTCTAAGAAGCCCCCGATGAATCTGTAAAGACAATTGAGATTAAAGTCTTGAGATATATGTCTGTACTAAGGGGGGTAATGGGGGCCCCCGAACAAAAATCTCCTAAGGGCCCCCGGTTGTTCCGTTACGCCACTGAATCGGAGGGATGAGTTACGTCAAATGACTTGAGGATGTAAGACGGTGGCCATAGTTTTCCAGAAATGGCCTCAGATTGCAGTGCCTTTTTTAAGGAATTTTCACAGAGGGGGCAAAAGTAAAAATTGCTTTGAAATATGGGATGTCAAATTTGCTTCTAGCGTAGCCCGTCCACTTGAGTGGTGCGAGTTGGGGAGGTTAGGAATGTGTGGGGAAAAAAAATTCTTAAAAGGGCTCCTGGGGGAGGCGAAGTTTTCTTATTATATGTCAGTTTGAGATGCGTTTTGATGTATTTTCAGTTTAAAATCTGCAGAAAAAAAGTAGAAAACGCATTTTGGGGAAACGTAATCAAACTGATTTAGTGAGTGCGGCATGCAGAGAGGCCAGAAAAAATTCGAAAATTATTCGTGAAAAAGATCACACTTCGGTGATATAAACGCACGCATGAGATAGGGTTTGATTTTCTCAGGCTAATTCATACAATAAATTTTTCTTTTTGAATGAATAGAAAAACTGATCGATCAACATTCTTCAGCAAATCAGAATTTAAGGAAATTTTCCCTTTACTTGCCAACTTGGAAAATTAAACAGCAAATAATTTTCCCAATTCCCAGGGGCAGAAATACGGTGGCTAGGGGGACAAATTCGATCACTGAGGGGGCATTTGCTCCCCCAGATATATAGTTAAAAAAGGCCCTGTAAGATTGTCAACTTTCCGTATGGGTATTCCTGCGATCAGCAAAGACTCCACAAGCTCGTATCGATACAGTCTCATATCTTTGGGTAATGTGTTGATCCTTTGCGATTCATTTGTTTGTCGTTTCTTATCATCAAGTCAACAATACTCTGGTCTTTTTTCTTGCTTTTCGCAATAACTTCCTCTGATTTAATATGTTTCTGGGATGTAATGTGCCTACGGACAGAGCTTTTCTTTTGCACACGGTTTCCTTGCAAGCATCACATCTGAGTTTACCCGACACCACAGTAAGATGCTCTCCTTTGAACTGATTTAATCCATCCCAAGCACTCACATTTGAGTCGGCTGTGCCACGGAAATTTCGCTTCTTTTCATCTGGATTTGTCTGCACTTTACGTTTTCTTGAAATGGCCACTTTCTCTGGAGCACTCAGCCTTGCTCCTGCTTCTGTTGTTATCCTCAAACGTCTGCAGGACCTTCTCATTGAACTCTAAAAGTCTGGAACGATACCTCGTAGTACTAGGCTTCACGATTGAATGAAGCCGACATGGGGGCAGCCATGTAGGTCAAAAACACGCGTGGGGAAAAGTTGTATTGAACCTTTACTTTTCATTGACAGTTAATTCTGACAAATATGTAGTCCTACCGACGTTTTTCTGTACTTACTTTGGATAAAAAAGAAAACTGTCAAAAAATTCGAAATTTGGGTGATGTTTTTCACAAAAGGTTGCGTGTTTTATTGAGTAGGGGACTGAGATGACCTGTAAATTGACCTACATGTCAGCCTCCATGATGGCTTCAAAATACAGTGTGCAGGTATCGTTTCAGTCTTTTTAGAGTTCAATGGACCTTCTTCGCTTGATTTACTCGATCATGAATATTCGTCCGCCATTTTGAATTTTCTTTAAAAAACCGCTGACCAGCCTAGCAAGACCAACTTCCGTTTTGCACAGGAAATAAGTAGTCTAAAAACTACCACTGTGAAATAAGGGATCAAGACCAATTTAAGTACTCAAAGACCAAAGCTGCTCCAATTTCTCAAAATAGATAGAAATTGCTCAGAACACAGAACGTTGCCCGAAACGAAAAAAGTTGCTTGTAATACGAAAAGTTGCCAAAAAGTTGCCGAGTATCTTGTGGAAAACGCTAATAGTAGTGACCTTGACGTGACCCTGACATGACCTTGAATGACCTTGAGGTTGGTTCTTCCCCATGGTGATCTTGAATGACCTTGAAAATTTTTACGTTGACTTTGGGACAAGAACCTTATGAAAGCATTGAGTTCATGTATATCTCTGAGGATGATTCTGAAATAGAATTTATAGCTATATATCAGTCTCATTTTTTACTCCATCATTTATACGCTCGTTTACTGATTTAATTTAAATAACTTTGTTACTTCCTTTCATATTCGGGAAAGGACGGATTTACTGAGAAACTACAGCACCATTTTAACTTCAGGACATTCAGTCGAAATACTTAAAAAATGCTAATGTGATCATCAAACAACAGACTGAGATCGACAATGAAAGGTCGACGGCAAAAATGACGTCTTTCACTGACGTTTGCTCCCGCTACCTGCATTATGCAGGATAAATGTCCATAATAGAAGCCATTACAGTATTCTCTCTGCCTTCGGCGTCACGTTAATTTCCGTTCTCAGTCTTAAACTCGCCAATATTTAAAACAGTAGGAACAATTGTATCCAGCTATTGTTTTGCCAAAATGGGTCTAAAGAGAATCGACTTAAATTTCTGTGCTCTAGCAATTGTAAGTAAATCTGTATATTATGAAGACATAGGTGAAATGGTCATACAATCAAGAATTTGCCAAACTATCCAATCCGTCATGACTTGCCAACTGGTTTCGAAAATTGTTAGTAATTTCAAAAAGCTTTATGAGACTAGGATTGACTGTTAAAGGTAGTCATGGTTACACGAAACCTACAGAGGATATCTAACTCAAACTGTCAGAAACAAAATTGACTGGTTCACACTTTCGAAACAAGCATATAAGCATAACGACATACCCAAGCGCAGTAAGGACTTCATGGTTAGTTAATTCCATTGTACTTAGGAAGTACAAAGAGTTAAGTCGACACTTGACGAAAATATGTTACCCACAGTACCAACTAAATGTGACGAGTGATCGAACAACTTGTTTAGAAGCTGGTATGCCCACATGACAATTGCAACTGACTGTCCATTTAATCATGTGCTTATTATTTTTCAGTCACGATCTCTTAAGCTCTTTCTTTATGAGAAATTCAACTGTCTTTTCCTAAGGACAATTTGGACTTTAAGATACGGAGTCGAAATACTCATAAAACGCTATTGTAATCCTGCAACAAACATTCGGGAGTTTTAGATGACCCCAGCAAAAAAGACGTTTTCTACTGACGCTATGCTCACCCCATCCTGTAGCTAAACAAAGGTCAGCAATGGACGCTATTTTGATGCCCATTTTACCATTGGCGTTACGTTCATTTCCATCTTCAGTCTAAAACTCGCCAGTATATAGGCCAAAATTAACAATTGCATCCAGCTACTGTTTCGCGAAAATGGGCATAAAGTTGATCGACTTAAATTTCTGTGCTGTAGTAATTCTAACTGTGTTTATTATGAAAGACGTTGGTGAATTGATCATATATGCACTGCCAAGAATTTACTGAACTGCCCAGTTCGTTATGACTAAGCCACTGGTTTCGAAAATTGTCAGTAGTTTCAAAACGCTTTATGAGACAATGATTGACTGTTAACGGAAGTTTTGGTTACACGTAACCTACAGAGGATATCCAAAAGTCAGGCACAAAATTGACTAAATCATGGTTCACACTTTCGACAAAATCATAATTAGAGTTGTTGGCTAGAGTGCAGTTTAGCGAACGCCTCTGGATGCTGACCAGTATATTGCTTGCTCAATAATCAAGTAAAGTGAGATTTGGCGGGAAAATTTTAAGAGACACAACTCAAGGAAAAATTGATTTATTGAAAATATTATATTGACATGTATTTAGTTAGGGTTAGGGTTAGGGTTAAGGTTAGGGTTAGGGTTAGGGTTAGGGTTAGTATTGGTTGTAGAATGGTACTGTAAAGTTTCTTTATTTTTTGTGAATTGAGTGATATCTATGTTGAGTAAAGCCAATTCACGTTCAAATGTTGTCACGGCTGCATTTTAATTTATCTCGGAAGGTTCATAATGTTTATTGTTGAGCCGACTGCAAAGATCAGTGGCCAAGTGCCTCCGCTAAGCTGCACTAGGACCGGGTTTTTTCGCCTCAGACGTTTTAATATAATATGACTTTCCGTTTCATTTGAATCTTGTGGTGCCACCCCACCTGGCACCTGCCTTTCATTGTCGAATAAAAACTAAACAGATGAACATCTTCATTGAATCGACATATTTTGTAAATGTTTTTTCGATCCCAGTTTGGGGCTCTGAAATCAATTTTCTGAGGCTAGAATTTGACGAACGTTTATATTTCGTTTTCATTAATGTCATTAGCATCTGACATTCTAGCTTGCAATAATCATCATGACAGTGAAACACTCCTCGTTTTTCCGCCTTTGTGACTATTCTGTGGTTGGGAAATTGTGGCGATAATAATCCAATGTGTTTTAGGCCAAAGTTCAAATGAACTCAGTTACAGAGAACCAGGTTCAAAACATTTAATGATAAGTTTTCGTGAGAATTTAAGAAACAAGTGAACTTGAAACTGTAAATAAGATAACATTTTTAAAGCTACATATTTCTAGAGTTACTTATTAATCCTACGTGACAGCGAGTTGTCTCTATAATTCATGAGTCATGAATTAACTAACAATGAGTTCTGGAACAGCAAATCTTGAAAGTGCTCTGGAAAAAACAGTATTTACAAAAATATTAATGAAGTTTACGTGCTTGGAAAATATTTTAGATAAAATCCATGATATAATATAGCAAGTAACGTTTTAAAAGACCATAAATTTGCAGTAAAGCTTGGAACATTTAGCGGCAACTTTTAATGATGTCAATATGAGAGTTTGGAGGAAACAGATGTCCTTTATCCTATATATTCTATTTAAAGTGTTCTGGAAAACCCCCAAGGATTTTTTTTATTAATATTATTGAAGTGTACGTACGTGCTTGGAAAATATTTTCGATAAGATCTGATGTAACATTGTAAGTAACGATTAAAATGTATTTAAGTTTATCAAATTTACTGTCATTGCGCAATGAAATTTTATTGCAGTGTTTTGTATATTTGAATTACCTTTTTGGTACTTTTCATGTATACGGCCAAACTGTAATTAATTAAGCGACCATCCTCGGGAAAAAGCTAAGTGGTCGCTGAACTGGAGTTCAGCTAGAAAAATAGTTTGCGCGTTGGAAAGTCTATTTATTTGACTGCTATATTTCAATGCATTCTGCACAAATTATTACCCCATGGAAAACCACTGCAAATGCCGAAATTACTGCGAAAGTTAAGAAAAATAGAGATAGGAATAGAAACAGTGAGTCAGCTAATGATCCATTTTCAAGAAACCTAGAAATGTCCTTTAAATGAAATTGTCCTATATGAGGGTCTGGCGCTGCTGTTGACGGAGTGGTCATTCGAAAGCAAGTCAGAACAAGAAAACCTACCCTACAAACATCCTAATCAACATGCGGACGAATGTCAAGTGATCGGACATGTCCCGAAACTAATGACTCTGGTAAAACTGTCACAAGTACAGAGAAGTGGAGGTTACGGCTAGCAAATCCCATGTGAATACATCTTTATCAACATAGGAGACCAACTATCCATCGATTGGCTAAAAACAAAGCTGAAGATTGAAGGCTATAAATTCAGCTAATCTGCTAGTCTTATCTCCTAAGGATTACCACTTTGAAATGGTTGCCGCAAATAAAACCATTTTGGGGTAAACGCGTAACACCGTAACGCCATATGTATTGTCGAATATGCTTAGGTTGTTATTAAAATTGAAAAAAAGTCACACTAGATGTTTTCTGGTCGCTTAATATGATTTAAAACCAATAAAAATAACTCAATGCGACGTCGCAAAGTTGGTCCCGGCCACTTAAGAGAGATGGCCGTATATTAGAGGATCACTTTGCTGTAAATTAATTCCTATTAATTTTCGAATGAATTTTCGGGATTTTGATAAGTGACTGTTGATTGGACAATGAGTGCTAAATAGGAGGCGGCTTAATAGAAGTTTGACCGTATTACCGGTCGGTTTCTCTTCCACAGACCTCGTTCTTTCATCGATCGTCAGGGCCTTAGCCTTCCCTTTTGTGATGGGAAGGCAGTGATGGGGGCTCCAAAGACAAGATGATACCAAGGCACCCTATAATTTTAAAATATTTTTAAAACGGGGTGAGAGGTAAGTTTGCCGTCACCGAGGAGGCGAGCTAACCCTTATGCTAATTCTAATCCTAATCCTGCCCCTAATCGTCTCCTGAGTCTCTCCCTAGATAGATGATATTTATCTATTTAAGCTCATTTTGTGAGTTGATGCAGCAGTTAACTCCCTCTTAACGAACACCTCTCAAAGACAGACCACCTCCCTAAGCTAGACACCACGTTTGGTCCTGGCCGTTTATACACTATTTCACTATAGCCAAACTCCCTCTAAGACGGACGCCTCTTTAGGACGGATATTTTTCAAGTGAAAAAAGGTTCAAAATACCTCCCAGAGTGGACAAGTAAGGATTAATCAATAGATTCGGATGATGAAATTTGAATAAGTCAAAACAACAAAGACGACTTGAGCTACAAAAATTGAAAAATTTTTTTGTCGTATGTTTAACTTCTCGAAATACATCAAATAGCTTTTGTTCGAAACGTCAGGACCTTTCTCTCACGACAGAAAGACGAGTACTCATTGACCAAGACTTAATGGCTTTAATCCTGATAGCCGTTGTCAGATTACGTCTACGCACATCTCAAAGACGGACAGTAATATGCTGTCAGGAGTCGCCCTTTTCCTCAATTTCCTATCAAAGCATGCCATACAATAATAAGATCAAAGTCACTGAAGTCATGATAAAAAAATTGAAGATCTTTTTCTGGATGTGGATGAATTCGAAAATCAACCTTACCGATAGGCGTAGGGAACGAATCCCGCCACTTCTTCATGCAGCATACCATTGTGTAAGTAAAGTTATGAGTAAAAATAAAAGTGGACCGTTTTTTAAAAGTAGCTGTACATCGTGAAATACACAACTCTCACTATGCTGAGATGAGTGTTAAAAACAATATACATGTGTTAATTTGGTGATATCATGGATGATATATGACAATCATGAAGCTCATACCTTCTCCTGTAGATCCATTAACCTCATGTTGATCCAGGTGCAAGACGATACCGATTTCCAAGTCTACCTTGGCAGAAGCAGAAAAACGCACCACAAGTGACTCCCGGCTTGTAAAATCCCTGAGTGTCACAGCTTGGGACGTAGACATCCAGCATGCCTGACTTTATCCGCTCTTTTGTATCCTTTCTCTCTTTCAGACATGGTCCTAAAAACAGAAAAAAGCCAAATATGCCGTCCACGGGAATGTGTTACAGCGTTCTCATACATAGATTAACTTTCACCAGAGCACTGAACACCTTTTAAAACCATAATCGCATATTGCATTTATTCCAAAAATCCAATCTAAATGGAGAAAAATTATTTAAGTAAGCAAATTTATTCGGTTTAATTTTATCCGGTATTTAGGGATTAAGAAGTCAGTCCAGCAAAGAAGAGAAACATCAGTTAAACGGCATTGCTTTTTCATTGAGATAGTTTTCTTACCTTTCAAGGCCCTTGGAGGGGACGTAGCTGTTGTCTCCGCTATGATAAAAATCAGAAATAACGCTAAGATTTTGATTCCTTCTGACATGTTCGTTTTGCTCAAGACACTAAATTTGCTCTTGTGCACTGTTAAGTGTTGAACTGAAGATTTAATATTGCTTACTGTCTTTTATAGTAAACAGACTTTGAGTTCAATATCCGTTTACCGTTGGTTTGTCCGTCAAACGTCCATGCACTGAGTGCATGCACTTAAAGTCCTTTGAAACTGGGAAACTGGCTGTTGACCAAACACGGAAAAACGTATGTTAACGTTTTCAACGTCTTAAAAATACCGTTTGAAGACCGTTTGTTATTCGTTCAAACATTTTAAGAAACCGTTTAAACGTATCACGACCTGTTTGGACTTTATAATGTTCCGTTTAAATGCTTTGACTAAACCGTTTAAACGGATGACACAAACCGTTTATACGGATTACGCAAACCGTTTAAACGGTTTTGGTATACTGTTTGAAATGCTGACTAAAACCGCTCAAACGCTTTGTTTAAGCTGTTTAAAAAATAAACAGCATACCCATGCCGTTCAAACGCTTGGCCTAAACTATTATTCAAATCGCTAAAGCAACCATCTATGAAAAGCTTATAAACAGTGAACAATCTGTTTTATAGAGTGGCGTCAACTTGCTTCGCATGAAGGTGATAATCTCACGAGACTTATACAGCATATAACGCTGCCAGTTTTCTTTTTATCACTTTGATCGTTTGGATACGAGATCTCCCAAAAAAGAGCTCTTAGTTTTTACAGAAACTTGCGTCAGCGTTTGCGATATCAGGGATCACGATCACTGATGTGCCATCAGATCCTGAATCAGTGCTTATTAATGTGAGAGATACCCAGTACTTCAAAATTTCTGTCTGCGCAGTGAAAACGTTCAGTAACACACAATATTTGTCCACATCACTTAAATCTAAATTGTATACTAAATTTTACGAATGTTGACAGTGCTGTTTACGTATCGTGGGGTCGTGTGGGATCGAATAATTTCGGTCGAGATGGACAACTAAAGGGTAACAGAATAGTGATTGTTGTTGTAGCTATGATGTAAGTTCCAGATCTCTTTACATTGTATTATAATGCGCATTGGTACTTCGCACAATATATCAGTTGCGGGAGTTTTATCATATTCTGATTTAGAAAACGTCAGACTCCATACTCTTGTAATTCTGCCATGGGTATAAATGATTACAAACTTAAAACAGGTAATAAGTGATCGCCAAACCAATTTAACTTTTTTATTGGCTACTTTCAGCCCACTGTGAACATTTCATTCCGAAGACAAGACCCGACTTTCTCGAAAGAGTTGTATCGCTTCAGCCGCTTCAAAATTTAGTTTCAGTTTGGTTAGAGTCTTGAGGTACTTCTCTTCCTGCTGGTCAACTGTCGAATAAAGACGAAACAGTCGAACATCGTCATTAATGTAGTTACCAACTGAAACTCTTGCATTAGTCGCCACAGTGACACCCTCACGACACAGTCGAAGACTCTGGGGTCTGGCACACACTTCACTAAACTACGCTTGTTTTTCCACCCTTGTGGGTACTCTGTGCTAGGGAAATCAGCGTGAGTACCCAGCATATTTTAGACCGAAATTCAAATGAACACAGCCACAGACAAACAGTTTTAAAACATTTATTGATGAGGTTTCTCGATAATCTAAGAAACAAGAGAACATGCATCTGTAATTAACATGGGAACATATATCTAGTCTCTCTAATACGTCTTTCGAATTAACATGTCAGAATTAACTGATGTGGAGTTTTGGTGCAGCAAATCTTGAAATTGTTCTGGAGAAAAAGAGGATCTAGAGAAATATTAACGAAGTTTACGGGCTTGGAAGGTATTTTCGATAAAAACTATGATATAACATTGTAAGTAACGTTTAAAATGTCTTTAAATTTATCAGGTATATAATTTTTGCAGCAGAGTTTGGTATATTTAGCAGTATTTTCAATTATCTCAATCTGTGAATTTGGAAGAATCTTTGAAATACTCACCTAAGCGTATTTCCTTCCAATTGCACTCGAAAATATGCTATTGTCTACACTTACAAATATTATTACAACTCGCACATTACCCAACTAAGGACAGTGGAAGGGGAATCAGCCTGCTACGGACTCCTAGCATCCCGCCAGGTAAGACAGCGACAGACATTGTACATTTCAGAGAACTCGTGGTGTAAGAAAGTTTCACCAATAAAATGGATTTTAAACAACACCCACAGGGCCAGTCCTTACTCGCCCAACGTATCCAGTCAGGAAGGAATAAGGGATGTACTGTCCTCTGAAGTCCCTGAAAGTACTCCCCAATGTGTATATTCAGTTTGACCTTATCAGTAGTCTGTTGCTCTTCCAACCAGTTAAGGTCAGTTGAGATGTGCCACTGCAAAGGTTAAGACTGAATGTTGTTTTATTCTTAGACTAGAGCTTATCTGTTTCAGCATTTAGGCTTGTTCATCCTCAATCAACTAAGGTCAGGGGCATCAGCCTGCTGTACAGGTTGTCTTCTAGTTCTTGGGGAAACACGGCAGGCTTGCCAACACGTGAAGATTATGTACTTGCAGCTGCCAGCTAGTCAAGGCAAGCTGAGGCTTTCGGCTACCCCCGGCAAGGCGGCGGCGCCACTCCCTAAGTCATCTCATCAAAGCCTGCTCGTTTTATGGAGGTTACTGGCTTCGAGTTAATGTCCTGCCTACCTATATTTTATTATTATTATTATTATTACTAATATGTTAATGATGATGATGATGATGATAATGGCAATGACGACGATGATGGTGAAGATGAGGATGATACCTTTTTTATGTCAGATCGGTGAGTTTTTGAGGGTAAATGTTTAAATTGATTTTAATGATAAGTGAGGAGAGATATCTACAAATTCGACCGATAAAATGCAGTGGAACGTTGATGTTGTTTTCCTTAAAACTTTATAAAAGAACGACAAATCAATATTTAGCAGGAGGACATATGATGGGAAAAGAACAAGAGATGATGCAAAGTAAGCAGCCACATCTGAAGACGAGAACATAGTTACAAGTAAAAAAAAAAAATGACCTAAAAGCCATATGAAAAAATCATTTTTTAACATCACTGGGTGAATGGTACATTGAAAAATGATTTACCTTTGCTATTTTTCGCACAGACCTCGTTCCTTCATGGATCGTCAGGAACACTCGACAGGACTTTTTATGATGGAGTGGAGCAGAGTTGGCAGCTCTAAAGACATAATTAAGGAGGGTAGTCTGGAGCCATGTAACCCAGAGTAAAGCATGAGTGAGCAAATGCTGTGAATAACGAAACCATCTCTGCCTATCCTTAGTACACTGGTTTGATTTGCCTGTTTCTTCAAGTCGAGGGGTAGCTACCCTGCCTGCCACCCTCTTTTTTACCGTATTATCGGTCTGTGAGGAAACGTCGGGCAAATGCTTTGTCGTATGGACTTAGATCGAAATTAACTAATTTTTATTGAATGTTTGAAACCTTTGATGGTGACAAAGATCACATCCCACAGTGGGTATGTAAATAACGTGTAAAGTGATTCACTGCTGGGTTTTTATCCCCCTGACGCAAGTGTTAGTGGCAGCTAGAGCCGCATAAGGGTTGAGTGGGGAAAATGGACGACAAACAAGGGTGGAGCCCCTGGATAACCTACTTTAGATTCTTTCTATTATCTGGAAACGCCCATTTTCTAAATTTTTTGTTAAGCATACTATAGAATAATACGAAGTCGTTTAAGTCTTGAAAATAAGTCAAGATTTTTTCTTTGGATTTGGATGAGTTCAAAGATGAACCCTAAGCGAGAAGTGTGGGAGAAGAATGCCGGCAGTTCATAGCGTGGCATAACTTTGGGTAAGTAAACTTCCCAGTAAAAACTAATGTCCCTCTTTTAAAAGTGGATGTATATCATGAAATACAAAATTCTTACTATGCTGAGATGAATGTTACACACAATGAACACGTGAGCGCTTAATGATGTCACAAACAATATATTGACGTTTGTCAAGCTCGTACATTTTCCAGCCTCTTTATCTCTCTGACATGGTCTTAACGACTGGCGAAAGTAAATATGCCACTGACAGGAATGGTTTATAGCGTCCTCATACACCGATTAATTTTTACTAGAGCACCTTCTTTTGAAGCAACAACCACGTTAATCCTATTCGAAAAACACAATCTACACCGCGAAAAATGTTCTGGCAAACAAGCAATTTCTGTTGAAATTTATGATCTAATTAAATTAAATCTTGCAAAGAGGAGAAGAACATCATATGGCATTGCTTTATTCATTATGATCGATGTTTTACCTTTCGAAGCCACTGATCTTGTCTCCACCACGATAAAAACCAGAAATACTGTCAAGAAGGACAGACTGCCAATTCAAAACATCCCTTGACCGTTGGCTCAACCATCAAACATTCATGCAATAAATGTAAGCACTTAAAGTCCTTTGAAACCTGAAAGCGGTTGATCAACTCCACTTGAACCGTTCCACAAAGCGGAACGGAGCCTCGAATTGCGTTCGCTTGGGCTAGTATCAGAACCCTAAGTCTGTAGTTCCAAAACAATACCCCACCTTTCCAAAGTAGACAATTTAGGGTAAATTAATTGTGCACTGTTAGTTTCCAACTATGCAGAATTTCAGAAGCAGAAACTAGATTAGTTATTACAGGGCAAGTGTGTCACAAACAAAAGGATTTGCAGTAATCATTCGGTCTACTAAACCGTGGGAACCTTGAAGTTTCTAATCAGCATAGCTACTTTGTCCCCTGCAACAGAATGATACTGAGATTTCAAAAGTCGTTTGGTCAAGTTGCAGTCTTTGCAAAGCAATACATGCGCACAAAATTGCTATCAGTATCATCCCATGAAAAGTAATACTCGCTAACCAATCATTACCCATTGTGTATAAATGTAAAAATCTGGTCCAAAAGGATAATTTTTGGGTTGAAAAATAATAAAAAATAGTGTATGATCTACGATGGTTTCAAAGTTTTATCTTCTCAAGGAAGCATCCTTAATGACAACACTTTATGGTGCATGAGTCGTGCATTGCTTTGCAGACACAAGCGATCGATAATCGACAGTTTGTGAGTATTGCTTTTCATCCTTTGTCTGGCGCAAGCCAGAGTAAAATTAAAAAGTCAGATATGGACCGGAAAGGGTTAATTTGTATGAATACTTGTGAGACGTCAATATGTTAAGACGATTAATCTATCTGTATACGTACTATCAGTTCAGTTTCATTAAGTTCTTTATTATGGGTGCGAAACCTGGACTGTGAATCAAAGCCTTGCGCGCAAACTTAATCACTTCTATCTTGTCAGTTTCCGCAGAATTCTCAACATTAAATGGCAGCAGAAGATCCCAGATACCGACTATGCTCTGAAACAAGCTGTTATTCCAAGCAGTTTTGCTCTGCTCCGGAAACACCAACTTCACTGTAATGTATGTAACCATTTCCATCACTGTGTGTTCAAAAGTGCCAACAGACGACCATAAACACCATTCTACTGTACGTTATGGAAAACAAAATTTCAATTTCGCTAGACAGTTGTCCAGTCTTTTGCAAGGTCCCAGTCTCAATCTAAGTGTTTTAATTGTTTTAATTTTCTAATTCGACATAATTTTTTCAAGAAGCATATTTTAAAGTCATTTATTGCATTTACATGAGATAATAGTAGATGTATAGCGTATTGTGATGATAGTAGCTTTTTTCACGAATGTTTTACATGAGCAAATTTTCCCTGGGTTGAATGCCTCTGATTTACTATACAAGTTAACGGTAAAAAATAATGGCAAACGAACTGACAGCACATAATTTGTCATGTTAAAACAAAGTGAACTTCTGATTGTCAGGTGCTATGCCGATGTTAAGGCCATTTTGACCGATCCTCCCCCGTGAAGGCAAAATGCTCTGGGAGGTTGGGCATAGACAGGAATGCGGGTTTGAATCGTTCTTACTCAGGATGTTCCATGACAAAAACTTCCATATAAAGGTGTTTGAACGTTTTAATGTCTTATCCAAGACGTAAAAAGGTTTTTAGAGCATGCGTCGATTATGAACGTAGGGGGAGTGGGGAAACAAATAACGCCATCACTGGACACAAGCGAGCAGTTCGCCATGTTATGTAAGCCGTTGTCTAGCTCGCAATTTACTTAACAATAACAGATGCTTCACATCGTGTACTTTTACTCCATTATGTGAACTAGTTTAAGCCGATAAGAAAGTAAGAGTGGACGAACCAATTTACGAGATTAGTCCATTTGATATTCGTACTGTTGTCTTTCCTAGACTGCTTGACTCCGTGCTGGGAACAAACATTTCCCAAGTTACCAAGAATCTACTGGGTGTAATGCGTCAGACTTTCGTAAGTAAGAAGTAGTCACTTGGTTGCAAGGCTCCGAGCGAGCAAATGTTTCTTTCGGAAAAACTTTTAATCAGTCTGTTGGGATTTACATTTCAGTATTAGGATTCGTTTTCTGCTCGTCAGGAGCACATCTTAGCAGTCACTCATCTGGTGGCTGTTTTCAAAGTCTGGTTGTCAAAGCAAACTTTAAGCCGAAATGGCATCTGAAATGGTAGCAGCGTGAAGGTTCCGTGCCTTCCCCTCCACTCCCCTTAAAGGGACAATGAGTTGTCTTGGTTATTTTACGAAGAAATAGCCGTGGGAGTTTTAATGCCTCAGCCATTAGGGTTTTCTGTAATCTCCTTTGAGTAGATTTTCCTTTACATCAGGGAGATTAATTTCCTCAAGGTATTTTGCAAGATCCTTTCTGCTAAACTCTTTTGCCCTGTTGTATGTCTTCAACATTTGCGCTGCTTTATCTTTAAATGTTGAATAACAAGTACTTGCAGCAATTCCCTCTGTTTCGTTCGAAGGTATATTCAACAATCCAGCCAACCAAGTCCAATTTAGTTGTATTTCGCTAGACAATCGCTCAATTTCCCTTTCAGAAAGCCTGGTACTCTCTGACACAGAATCTATCGTGCAACGCTCAACTACATTAGTATCATTTGGCATAACTATATAATGGAAGAAATGTAAAGAAAGTGAGTTCTTGTAGCCAACAGCCCGTTCAACATAAAGTTAATTATAAAAACAAGCTTCATAGAAACTTTAACTAAAGTAGTTTCTGCTGATGAAGAAACTGGTCCCTGAAATATACGTATATCATGGAAAGATAAAGTTTCTCTGAAGATTACACACACACACACATATAAATATACATATATATATATATATATATATATATATATATATATATATGTATATTTATATTGCTCAATGCAAAGCTGCAGAGCTTTATAGTAATAACTTATTGTTGGTTATCTAATATATTTACAGCCTGTCGTTACACAGTGTTTCATGCTTTCGCAATCATCAGACGACTAAATTATCTCAACATTCAATTTCTCAATTCTCATTCAACATTCAAATTCTCATTCATTTAGAAGTAATATTTAAAACATCAAAATAAACTTTTAAAAATTGTTTTTATCTATTTATATATACATACATATATACTGATATATACTTAAAATGTTGTTGCTTGCTTCTCTAAGTTTCATGCGATTGCAACCATCCGGCAATAAAAATTTGTTCTACTCTTCAAGGCATTCAGTACTCTTAGATGATTATAAACATTCTATTCCTTTATCTGTACACACACACACACACACACACACACACACACACACACACACACATATATATTTATATATATGTATATATATATATATATATATATATATATATATATATATATAACTGAGATGATAATGTTTACGTTGAATCCAACAATGCTCGATATCATGTGAGGCAGAGCTTAAATGTAGTGTGATTTTGCGTAAAAGTTTATGGTTGCTACCCCGAGTTTCACGTGGAAGAGTTGCCTGAAGATCGTATCTGCGTGAAACTCGGAGTAGCAACCATAAACTTTTAAGCGAAATCACACTACCATATATATATATAGATAGTCGAATGATTTATCAACGATTCTAAAAGTGCTCAATATCCTGGAAGATAGAGCAAAATAGATGAAATGTTACCAAAGGATGTTCGTTGTTCGGTCTGAAGATCGTCTAAGGGTGTGAAACTAATAGTAACAACGAACATTTTTTACTATATATATATATATATATATATATGGCAAACAAATTGACGGCAAACAAATTGAAATTATAAAACATTGGATCTGATTGATCTAATAAAAAATACCCTACCCGCCTTTTCATTACATCGTTGAACCAATATCTAAGCATGTAAAAATATCGTATCTTTTACGTGTGATAAAACACGACTTTTCACCGTGGCCGAAAACGTATCACACTAAAGTTTATGAGATAAATGGTCTTATGCCATTTAAAAAATATTAGGATGACCGATTTTTTTAAGCCTACTTATCATATGGCTGGTTCTACTTTCGGTAAAATGGGGCGTTTTAAGTGGCTGAGAAGCTCTGACTGGCAGTCATTACTTTTCCGTAATGGACCGGTCCATTACTGGATTTTGAAATTTGCTGGTTTGTCCCAACAAATTTACAACGCTTGCTTTTGCCAATGCCTTCGTACTTTTTTATTTATTCGTCCACCTTTCTGCTTAAAGTCATCGAGGGAAAAATTTATCCAAGTCATCAGCAGTTCGTTTTTAGTTAATCCTTTGCAAAACGCAGCTGAATCTCGTTTGTTAGTCTTGAAAACAACTGGCAAATTTTCCTGCCAAAACTTGCCGATCAGTAGGAAAAACTTAATGCACGAAAAAACCCCCACTTTATTGGCATTGTTTTCATTTAGACGTCTAAATTATTGGTTTTTACTCAATAATTCGCAGCAAATTGATTTTTCTTTGTACTCTGTGCCTGTAAAGGCGCTTGACGCCAACCTCTGTCACGCAATACGCATGTAACATATTTTTATTAGGATGCTTTGCTTGTTTAAAACAAGCCATATAATAAATCTCTTATTAACCTCGTCCGCTTGGTCATTACTAGAAAATATCAGACGGGATCTTTTATTTATGGACCTCGTTTTCCGGGCTCGGTCCGTACTGTCAAGATCCTGGTCTGATATTTCCCCATAATGCCCGCGCTCTCGGATAATAAAAATTAATATTCACTGGCCATATTAATGAAAAATACCTGGGGGATCTCTTTTGCCACTTTTGCCATAGAAACCTTGCGGAACACATGTCTAAGTAGCAAATTTTTGATAGCGAAAATGTTTTCTTTTGAACACAAATTTTCTTCCCTCTTAGCTATAAATTTAACATATTTCTGATTTGTAAAAAACGCCTCTTGAGCTTGATAAACATTGACATTTTATCCTGTTAACTCTCGCGAGAATTGAGAGAAGTTTGAGATGTTTCACCATTGCATTCTTTCGCATTTTAATTTTGTTGTTTGAATGACGTGTCGTGAACAAATTGTAGGCATCTTAGGAACTGATTATATGGAGCGAGCCAGCCCGGCTAACCAAAACATTTTACAGTCTACTTCAGAACTAAAGCGAGATCTCTCCATATGATCAGCCCATTATTTGGATTAACGACATGCAAAAGTTCAAAGATTTAATAACTGGTCTTGTAACCTCACCTTCACTAGGATTTGACAAGACATTCTAAAAAAAAATAAATAAAAGTTATGGAAATGAGGAAATGGTGGGAAACTAAAGGTCTACATGGACAATCGTCAATTAAATATCTCATCTTGTTATCCAGTAGCTAGAGATATTCAGGTTTTGAGAAGATGTAAATCAGATGCCTTAGGGACTGTTTAAAGGCTCCCAACATTTGCCCAATCTCTGCACGTACAATATTTGAGACCGAAATGAAATAATCGGAAAGGTCTGAGTAATGCCGAAATGTCAATATTAGTTTTCTAACGTTTCGAGCGAGGGCCCTTCGTCAGAGAGAAAACGTAGGATCGAAAAACACGGAATATATGTGTGAAAACGGTCATGTGACAACAAATGGCCAATCAGAATGGAAAAACGAAAACAAATGGTTTGCTGATCGGTGATATTTTAGGCGAGTGACGAGCCACTATCTCATTTACACTTGTTTTCGTTTTTCCATTCTGATTGGCCATTTGTTGTCACATGACCATTTTCACACATATATTCTGTGTTTTTCAATCCTCCTACGTTTCCTCTCTGACGAAGGGCCTTCCCTCGAAACGTTAGAAAACTACTCTTGACATTTCGGCATTACTCAGACCTTTCCGATTATTTCACTTCGATTTCAACAGTGCCTACGCAGTACTCTATTTTTATTTCATGGTTTCAATATTTGAAACAACTGTTTGAAGGAAGGTTGGAAGCGTTTAAGCAGGTCTCCCAACAATGTTGGATGTCGTGAAAAATGTTAAGCGCTGGTCAAACGATCCAACATTGTTTAATCGTTTCTCTCCGAATGTTGCTCCAAACATTTTTGTTGAAAAGGATGTCGGATTACGTTTGCTTCCGATCATACATCTGATCTAACATTTTGATTTGTCGAACAAATATTGGAGAGTTTGGCCGTTCGTCCACCGATGTTGCATTGCTGAAAGGAGGACTTTAAATGTTGGACAAACGTATATTCATGATTCAGTAAATGAGATTGTATAGTTTTTACGTAGGCCAATGGGTTAGCTAGCTCGTTTTAACTACGTTATGCCCTGAAGATGAGCGCTTTGATCCAAAAGTTCGGCTTTTTATTTACTTGTCACAAGCTGGTTGAACGTGCGGTAAATTGATATTTAATGAAAATATCGTGCTCGTAATGATTTAAGGAGGCACTTAGCATTTCCTTGATTTTATCAATAATTGAAAACTATAGCAAAAATTCAGTTTTGTTAAGTTTGCCGATAACACAAATTAAGCAAATCTGCTCTGTTAATGTTAGTTTGATAATATTTTCACCGACAACTTTTCAAGAAAATAGTGGTTCCAATAGAAAATATTACAGAATTTCTCTTTTTAACTCTCCATTAAAGTTTTTATCGAATGTATTGTGACCTTAAAAAAAATTTCCGCCAAAGTTCAATCAATAAATTTTAATGACATGATTTTCAGCTAACTTAACAAAACTGAATTTTGGAGAATACTTTTAAATACGCTTGTTGTCATCAGAGAAACAGGGAATATCCTTAATATTACCCAAACCAGCTTAAACTCTCATCATCGCTTTCCTACTCTGCTGAAGTTGGAGTTATAGGCTATAACCATTTCAGGGTTATGCTTGAGGGGAGCACATGGTCCAAAAAACTGGTAAAGCTGCGGTAAAGCAGGGAAGCATAACACTCTAGGCATATGCAACCACAAATCATGTATAAATACAGTTACAAAATATACGATATGCGTAATTACACGTGAAAAACAAAATAGCACATTTACTTACCTCCCAAAATCTTAACGACCAAAGCGTTTTTTCTTGCCTTTTCTGATGTTGTTTAATGGTGAAACGACCGCTTACGGGAGCTTCTTTTCCGATTTCTTTAAAACTAACAACATCTCCTATTTCGCACAACTTTGACGAATCAACAATATGCTCGATTGTTTCAAAGTGTGTACCGGAAACATCGCATGTAATTATCAGCGGTTTTCTAGCGTAAATTTTAGCTACCTGCCCAACCTCACACCTGCTATACGAATTCTTCTTCGTTAATACATTTGCTTCGGACGTTTTGCTATCCTCGGCGTGAACTTTCTCGCTTTCAAACAAAACACAACAGTCAAAGCTCAAAGGAAGACAATTAAGGCGTTGAAACAACGTTGTAGCCCGGGCATAATATCTGTTGTTAAAACGGTCAAGAAGAGTTCTTTTCACATATCTTTTTGTCGACACACCAATAGCATACTTGCAAAAAGACGTCAAACCTAAACTGAGACAGTCAACATTACCAATCCGCAAAATCTCTACTTTGCTCGTATAGTCTTCCCACTCAATGAATCCATCAAGATCAGCAGTACCATGGAAGATGAACAGGTTCCCCTTTCCTGGTAGCTGAGGAAGAGTGATAGCAGCCTGTCGAGGAAACCTAATTCCAGATGGCTCAAAATTCAAAATATAGAAAACCTCTTCATCCCCATTTCCTGAATCGCTAAGTAGACATTTGTACTGTTTAAGGTCCTCCATTTTCATTTGTAGGTTTTCTTCACGTTCCAGGTTGCCAGATCTAATCCACAACAGTATTTTGTCCACGCGTAAGACGCCTCCAAGCCTTCCGATATATTTTTTCATCAATAATCTTTTCTCTAACGACAAGGTTAAAGAAGATTTTAAAATATCGTCGAAGAAACTGAAAAATAACCACAACCAGCCAACAACTTGAAAAAATATAAAATAAAACATACATCCAATAAAATTGGCATCTTGAAACTCAAGATTTGAGTTAATGACAAGATGACACTAACGTGAGATTGTAATATTCCGACTTTATTTCAAAATCTTCATGAGACAGAGCTTGCCGAGAATGCTTTTTTACGTAGTTTTCTTTCTATGGCACATAGCCTTTCCTCATGTTTCAATGAACTTTCGGAGAGATCCTATGAAGCATTGTTTGGTTGTTTTTAACCGGCTTGATCTCCAATTTTTAGTGAATGAATTCCGGCTAATTCCTTAAGGATTTTGTCCAGACACAAGCACTCAGGATATCAATAACAGTTTCATCACAACAGGACCAAGCATCGGCAATTCAGTTAGACCTACTTGTCAATGAAACTGAAATCTTGCCGCTACTCTAAGGACTGTCGAACATATGACCCGTGCAAGAGTTTTGAAGGGAATTAGGTTTTTTATTCGTTTGATCAGCCTCTAAAAGACGAAGAAGAGCTTAAACACTCTGAGCTTCAATAGAAGCCATTTTGAGATGTTTTCAAGAGCGTGACTACGAAGACCAGAGTTAACTGAGCGCTTCACACCTATTGACGTCATTATGCATAAGGTCTATTGCTGTTAACGCGAGTCAACAGAGTCGAAATATTACAATCTCAGGATAGCCTCATCTTGTCATTAACACAAATCTTGAGTTTCAAGGTGTAAATATTATTCGAAGTATGCTTTATTTTTAAAAAAAAATTGAGAGGCAAATTTGGAAATAATGCCTGCTAAACACATATTCGAAGATGTTTTTTGCTGCATGCAGCGTTTGTCGAAATTAGTAGATCGGAGCGGATTGGTGACGATCGGCTGCACTACCCAACCTGTATTTGAACCCGGGTGGTCGTGCCTATCTGCAAATTTTCTGTTGCTTTGTCCAATAAAAAGTTCAAATATAAATAGAAGTTTCACGTACTGTCTTATTGTGTCATCCCTCACGAGTTTGTATGCTTACTCTGGCTAAATAGATTTCACTCTCTCACTCTCCCTATTCTGTCGCAGTTGCCATAAGTTGCTCCTTCCTAGAACTCCCAACTTTTACACTCAAGAAAACGCAAGAATTGGTCGGTTGCACGGGGTGACTGTGTTAGTGTTTTCTTAATTTTTTAGCCTCAGAAACTCGTAGGGAATGCATTTTGCCAGGAGTTGAATTTTCTAAATCTACACTGGCCCAGTGGAGTCCTTCTCGTACAGCCACCCTAGGGTAAGTGCATTCTTACGCTTATTTCCATTGGTATCAGTATCAACGGTCGTCATGTTTTCCTGAAATGAAGGAAAAAGACTTTCAATTTATTTTAAAAATAAGAAAAAAAAGAAAAAGAAAAAGAAAAGAAAAACAAACGTGCTTTTTAAAGTGTAGTATGTTGTCAAAAAAAGTTTAACCTTCAAAAAAGGAATTACACCAAAAACATTGTGATTTCGACGGTAAAAAAGGAAGTTTAGAATACTTGCCAGCGATTTGTTAAAAAGGTCCGATAGGAATACTGTTACCAGTTGCTAAAAGTAAATGTAAAAAAAAAGAAAAAAAAGAAAACATCAGGTCAAATCTTCCCCCATTGTGCTATATATATGAACTTTTCCATTCAGCAGACTGGCACTGCACATATTGCAATGCATGGAATAACTTTAACAAAGTGTTAAAATGCGTACACTTACCAATTCCTTAAACTCGAGAAAGCAGAAAGACATCAGCTGGAAGACCATCTACAGTCAAATGATATTATTACACGACTACATCCAGGAAATGTTTCAATTGGGATTAAAAAACATCCTCAGTAGGCTTACATAACGACTTTCTTCAGCGGCAGAATGCCTAAGATGGTGCTTCTGATCAGTTTTTTCTAAATACCTTAACATGTACGATTGTGCGTTTCAGCAAAACCTACTGTACTTAAATCAAGGCGTTTTGCTCCATTTACAAACATTTAATGCCCAACGTTATTATTTTATTTAACAATTATTCAAAAAGACGAAGTGAATATTCAATAAAATTCACTGAGCTTGAGGCAAATAATTGGTTTAGTATAATTAGACAGGTGATTAATTGAAAGAAAGTTGTGAACTAGGACTTTTTAATCTCCTCGGTGACATTTTACGAAGGTAGCCGCCATCTTGCTTCTGAGCCTTCATTGTTATACGCACCTGTAGGTGATGATTGAGATTTATAACGTAATTTTCAGCAGTGCCGCCGAGAGGTGCAGTGGACCCTGGGGTTAGAGGGCAGAGATGTTGGTAGACCACTCCCTACAGTCGAAAATTAATTTGACTAACCTCCTTAACTGTCAGGTAGAATGAAGCTTAGTTTTCTTTAATTTTCGGAATTTTTCATGAGAAGTTTCATTCGCCCAATGAATTCTCGGTAATGCACTTAATGCCTCACCGTACGAACTTCAAAATTGAACAAAACAGTAAAGCAATTCTAAATCTGAATTAATAAATTCAGGTAACTACCAAGCTCAAAATTTTATAGCTGGTTTACAAAACGTTCCTTCATATCTAGTTAATCCAATATTCCATGAATAATGAATACATATTGTCTATACTCTGAAGTACTACTTTACTGAAGTGAAATCATGCATATTGATGTCACATAAGTGTAAACACCATGTAACATAAATTCGTATATCTTTTCGAGTCCGAAACACGGAAGTTTACTAATTGGAATACGAAAATGATCATATTGTCTTATTTTACTTGCAACCACTGGTAGCACACGAGCAATAGTTCTTCATTCCAGTGATAAAAGATCTGAATTTAATATATTATTTTTCGGCCAACCGGGCGCCTTGATTTCTTCCTGGCCCCCTTATTCCTTTTGAGCCCGGGGTCAATTTGACACCACTACCCCCTCTCGGTGGTAGTGATTTTCAGTCCAATCACCGCGCGAGGTTTTTGATACTAAATTATACTAAACATTGTTAATGGTCAGTTTGGTAACAGGGAAATTTTTTACCATTTTGCAAATGCTCTGAATGCATTTTCACAAAACATCGGACACGAATTGAAAAGCTTCAACGTACCTTCACGACCTTGAATAAAGCCACTTCCTCAGTTTGTTCGCGATATTTCTTCTGATTTTTCATCTAATAAGTATATAGATTTAATTAGTTGATTAATTAATTAGTTAATTAATTTGTTAATGGTTATAAAATCAACTATACAGCTGTTTCATCAGAATTATCGCTTATGCACTCACCCATCTATCTACGATTCATTCATTCAGTCATTTATTGATTGATTGTTTGATTGATTGATTGATTGATTGATTCATTCGTTCATTCATTCATTCATTTCCACATTTACTTGTTGATTAACTTAAACTGGGTAATAATTTTTAGTTTGTTTATGATTTTAGAAATTTGAGAGCTTGGATATATGTTAAGACAGATGAATGATCTTCAAGCTCTGTACTCAGAAAATGATTTCTGAGTCCCAGACGGGGATCGAACCCATCGGGTTTAGAAATCATTTTCTTAGTACAGAGCTTGAAGATCATTCATCTATCTTAACATATATCCAAGCTCTCAAATTTCTAAAATCATAAACTGCCTTCATCATTATTAATATATAATGGCTTCCGCTTAGGTCGCACATATATATTGAACTTGCACCTTGGCTCACCATCTGAGCCTCGGTAGCTCAATGGTTAGAGCGTCTCACCGGTACATCGGAAGGTTGCGGGTTCGATCTCCGTCTGGGGCTCAGAAATCATTTTCTGAGTAGAGAGCTTGAAGATCATTCATCTATCTTAATTTTTAGTTTGTCTGAAAGTTTGTCTGCGTATAAATACAAACATTAAATGACATTCACACGTGGGCCTCCATGCTGAAACAATTTGTGATCATTATCGGTGATCTAAAAATTGATAGGTTAAATTTAAAGCCAGAGACGAGGGAAGGAAAAATCTTGAAAGATTTCGAGGATGTACATCATCTACGGTGTATGATCACAAAACCTACTGGAATAGCTCAAACATTAGCCACACTACTTGATGAAATACTTTGCAACAAACCTCAAGTATTCAAGAAAAGTGGAACAGTTGGTCCGGAGATAAGTGATCATCGGCTGATTTATGGAATTATGTTCGCCAATATAGTCGAAAAGTAATTACTTTTTGGACTTACGAGAATACGAATAATGATCGCCTTAACGAAGATTCGAAGAATGTACCATGGCATTTAGGAGAGATTTCTTACTTAGTTGACGATCACAAAAAAATACTGAAAAACGTTGTTTGAGAGAGTGTTGTACGGACGCATTCTTGTAAAAAGGTGTACAAGGGGAAAAAAGATATTCCTTCCATGAGTTTGGAATAGAAAAAAAAAGCGATAAGAATGGACCAATGCCAGTGAAAATATTGTCTCTCCAAACATTGACGGTAGTCATTTAACTAATTCAATAGATCTTATACTCCTGACAGTGAATATGGATATTAACTTAATATTCATAAACACGTTACTAACGTGTGTAGAAAGAGTAGACAAACAGTAATAGTGCTTAAATTCATTCCGATTTCTGCAAAGTTACTATCTGGAATTCTACTGCATCTTACATATTCGCATTTTTGTCGAGCATGAGATAATAGAAAATTAGAGCGAATTCACTGCAAGAAAGGGCATTGAGAGCAGTATTCACACCAATTCACCCCCGTACGAGGAACTTCGTCAAAAAGGAAACCTATCAAGTTTGTACAACAGGTAATTAGAGGATATAGCGGTGTTCATGTATAAAGTAAAGAATAATTTAAGTCCTTCGTTTACAACTGAACTCTTTAGACGACCAAGTAAGCGTTATGAACAGCGAAACGCTAATTGTACCATACCAAGATATGATACGGTAAAAAATGGCAAACACTCGCACTATATTATGGACCATATATATAGCCGAAAATGGATGCAGAAGATAGAGAAAAACCAAGTCTTCAGTCTTTTCAGAGAAACATTAGACAAAAGGATCTTGAATACCTGTTGGATGGTAATTGTAAAGTCTGTGATCTGTACTCTTCTTAGTATTGTAAAATTTTATTTGTAAATAGAATTATTAACATATCTTGACGATTTTTTAATATTTGAGAAAATTTAGGTAATATTATTTAAACGATTTCTATTTTTATTTTTACCTTAAACAGTGTCCCCAACACTTCAATAAAGTTTTCAATCAGTCAATCAAAATAATACGGACAAGCAGATGAACTATCTATCCTGAAAAGCTATCTGCCAAGTTCGTTTTGACAAGACAAACTTATGTAAAATTAATTATTTGCCTGGACGCATAACCCGTCTGTGTTTGCAAATAAGAAAGGAGACGAACAATGCAATAGCCATGCAACAAAATTCAACACCATGTTTTGCAAGTGTAAGTTTGATGGTTAGTTTGGACGAATTATCCACCTCTAGCATAAACATAGCCATTCAGTGAATTGATAGATAAACTGAATCAATTAATTATTCAGTCAATCATTATTAAATTAATATGTGAATTCATTAATTCAAAGTGACTCCCAGCAGTTTTTGCTTTTAAATGCTGCAATTAGTTCAGTTTTCGTATACGGCCTATTCTATCTTTAAAGTGATTATAAGTTCAGCATGGAGTTCACCTAACGGTAGAGGAAACAACATCATAAGTGATATATGTTATATTGTGTATTTATCTATTGTAGCCATGGTGACGGCAGCAATGGAAGTTCGGTGAACTTTTCGCAAAATTAGCATCAGGATAGATATTTCATTGAAGAACAACGGCGCAAATTATGGACAAAGGTTGTCTAAATAGTTTTTTTTAATTTGTTTCCCTCAATGAAGTTAGTGGACCTTGAAAACTGTGTCTTGTGAAAAGCTTTATAAATTCCACGGGATTTTGCAGTAACTCTTAATTTGTTTCATTAATCAAATTTTAAAGAAATTCACTGAAGCAAATGTCAAACAGTTTAATGTTTGCATGGACGCAGACAGAGCTATCTTGATACCACAACAATTCAACAATATCACAGATCTGGGCATACGTGTCGATTTATATTTAGTTCCCAATCCCCTGTAAAAATTATCCGAGGGAATTATCTGAAGAATTTCTACTCAGTGCACACTGTCCTTCAACAAGATATAGAAAAGCCTGATTTCTAGAGTTTATTGCTTTATTTTGGCTCTTTCATGCATGATCATTTAGTATTCTGTTCTTTGTCCTCTTTCGGTTTTTTTTTCGCTTTTAATTCTTTGATTTGCTCTACTGTTTTAATATGTTATTGCAAAACAAATGCATACCGGGAAGGGTGAATCGGAAGTAGCATTCAGAGTTACGGACATGGGAAAAAGCATGTAATTGGTACAAATTTTTGCATGTTATGCACGTATATAAACCCACACCAACTTTGTCGAGTCATAATAACCAGGCATCAGTCGAGATAGACATAGATTTATTTTACCTATCCACTTTGGTCCATGTATCGTCTCCTGGAATACGACTTAACTCAGAAATTGACCTCTAAAGCCTTAATGTTTCTTTATCCGTTTCTGATCATGTGAGATTACTCTAGAAAATCGATGAGGTACGATGACAGGATTCTTGAAAAGGGAGTTTCGTTGTTTTTGTGAAGGGTCGTCGTTTTGGCAGTTTTCAGAGTTCTTTAAAGAATCTTCAATACGAAACTGTCAAATTTATATTTTCCAGAAAGTTGAGTTCCAGATCTTGTCAGATTTCTGGGAGAATTTTTTAAATTCTTTCTCCAAACAAAAATATATGATATCATTTAAAATATAAAATGGCAATGCCTGGATTTGTTACATACAGTTATTACTCAATCGGACGAGATTAGGCTACAGGATAGTTACATTTAGGGTGATTGATATACATTTCATAGATGCACGAAACAGTATGTAAAGACCTTTCTCGACCAAGCTGGTGATGAATGAGTACGCATAAACTTGAAAAGAGGGTTTTTGAAATTTTTCTTTTCCAGGAATTTCATTACATAAAATCTGAGCTACATAAAACCTACTTTAGTTCAATGAACTACAACCCTAAGGGAGGTAGACACCTTAGAGCAAACCTGTGGTAGCATATCTGCAAGGATATCACGCAATAAGGGTTTTGTCTCGAAGGTATTTTTTTGAGGAGAGTAAATCAACCTAGTAGTTTAAGCTGAAATGTTGCGAAATAACTTGCCAGTAGACTGTTCATGAGAGTGATGCCCTGCAATAGGTTGAGAGAGTTACATTACCGACTCTAATAATTTTCCCTTACCTCAACATATTTAAGTAATTCTTCAGCGATTTCCTCATTGACAGAGGTAGGGGCAGTGAGATCCTAAAATGCAGATGAAACCCATTAATTAAGATTTCCTACAATATTCTCATTAAAATACAAATATTCGTTAACTCTGAATATTGTTAATATTTTTATTGCACATTTCGACGGTCAAAAGCGTGTAAATCGTTGAGCAAAATGTCCACAGAATCCGAATGACTACTCTTTTGTACTGTATTAAAATTATCAGCGTCAGAGGTTCTACTAAACATCATTTATATATAAGAATTCGCTATACCACCAACACACATGGAATGGCGACTTCTTTTACATAAAATAAAAAAGATCGCGTACGCTCGTGAAACATAGAGTGGCGACGAAAACATTTTAACTTAATTTTGTCATATATATATATAAATATATATAATAGCAAGACAAGACTGTTGTTATTCAAAAGCATGCAGTCTCATTTAACACCGAGCAGTATAGTGAACAGTGGAAGGGCTCGATCATCTGCTGAACCCTATAGTAAAAATGATAGATTAAAAAAAAGATTCACTTACTTCCAGAAAATTGACCAGTGCCTGTAATGCACGTTTGTCCAGCAATCCGTCTAGCTTTTCGTACTGAAACACATTCCAGATATAAGTGCATTATTGGCACATTCTTTGGACGAAAATGTTTTTATCATCTAGTCATTAACTTTTTAAAATCAAATCCTTTAGTTATCAATTCGTTTCGTTTTGTTTGGCCTAATATTTTAAGTTATGGTAAAAGTCACCTCACCTCAATACCGACAAACATGGAATATTCTTTATCTTGTTTCAAGTATTCCTGAAGTCTTGGATGCTAAACAAACAAACAAACAGACAACCAATGTCAATAATTAACTTCCTGTTTAACGGAACGATACAATAATTCATTTAGTGGAGATCATGCGAGCGATTTCGCAAAATATAAACCTTAGCAAGCAAATCGATTTAGAATTTTCCTGAAGCATCAGTCATTTTTTCTCAATTCTGATCAAGTATAAAGTCAACCCTGGCAAATACATCATCAAAATTTACAGTGACAACAACATGATTTTAGTTATATTTTAGAGAGGGATAAAGGTTTAAACGTCGTAGGATTCGAGAGGTATCATATCAAAAATATATTGTTTAATATTTTAATATTTGGTAAAACATCTATAAAATTTGTTGGGAAGCGTTAAATTGTATCAAAAAATATGATGCATCTTGCTTATGTAAAGAAAATGGGCCACTTATCGTGAACAAATTAGAGCTAGTCATCTATAAACTAAAATACTAAGCAACTGCCATGTTTTATGAACGCATATATTACCTAGACGTTAAATTTAAACAATTGAACATTTAAGCATGTTTTTAACCATTTAAATAAATTATACACAAAATCTTTCAGAACTTTAACAACATAATAACAACAGAATGAAATAAAGAAAAGAAATTTGGAAAAAGTATTCAAAAGTAAAAGATTCTAAAAAATATTCCATTTTTAGCCTTGCTTTCAGAAGTATGGATTTCTCTAATAACATTGAAAATTTTTATGAATTAAAGTTGATCACAACTTGATGCAACTGTTAATAATATGCCGAAAAGATACGCCTTTCATTGACTTTCCCAATTTTGGGGAAAAATAAGTTATAATGGACAGAACGTAGCTTCTAATTTTGGTATTTTTTTAAGTATTACATCTCTGCGTGAGAGTGAAGAGAACTTAGTTGCACGCCCAGAGCTCAGAAGTGCCACTTAACAACGTAAAGTGCAAGAGATTATGTACATTTTTTTTACAGTGGGCTACTTCGAGCCTCTAAGGGAATCATAAATACAACCGTAGCAACATTAAGATAAAGGTTTGTTGAAACATGGAAACTTATAAGATACCGACCTCTTTACCTTGTCTTAATGTTAACATTGCATATCTAAAGCGTTCCTGATAAAAAAAGAAACAAATTCAATTAAATTAAATGTGATGTGTGAGAAAACTCATAAGCCTGGTTTGTATATGAATGTGTGCATGTACTTGTATATGTATATGTATATGTATATGTATATGTATATGTAGGCGTAGACGTAGACGTAGACGCAGACGTAGACGTAGACGTAGACATAAATGTAGATGTACATTTATACGTTGCTTATCTCAAGTTTTTGTAGCTCATGGAACGTTGAACGTCAACCTTAGTCAATTAGAGTACGTATGGATTCTTTATAAAACCCATTAAAAAAATTCATACAACAAGCCTTATTGGGTCTAAAAACTGTGCTCCATAACTATACTTCTCGTCCAGCACAATATTTATGAGCTTCAAATTAAGGAAATATATTTTCAAAAAGATTATAAAAACAGATATTTTTGTAGTGTTACGTATGGTGTAAAGAAGCCATATCATTTGGTCTTTTGACCGAGTAATATCAATTTAAAATAAGGAATAAATTATTGGAAAACTTATTAATCGTTATTCCTTCATAGCATTTGTGACGTACATTTTTTTTCTCTCTCACGTATCAACAACTTGTATCTTCTTATGGGAGAACTTAAATTCACCAATTATTGCACCTAACTACAGCTCACTACAGCCGTATTTATACTTATCAGTTGAACAGCCGAGTCAGGTATGTACAGCAGGGAGTTTAAGGATACGAGACTTACTTTTGAGCTGCAACAAAAACCCTCGGAATCGACTCGAACATGGTTTTCAAATTAAAGCTAGATATCCTCAAACAGGGATAAAGTTGTTTCGTGCATGGCTAAGGGCACCAACTGGTACCTGTGGATTCATCTGGACGTCTACTGGTCATGAATTCGAGTTATGAATATTTGTCTCATCTTGTAGTCGTAAATATCATCATTCTTACATTGAATTGGTCTACTTACCTCAACCAATTTAATCAACAGCTCTATATCACTCTGACCGTTATATTTCCCAGATCTAAGTCGCTAAAAATATAAAATTGTATTAATTGTAAGGTATTCACGAAGACCAACAGACAGCCTTAAGCAAACATATGCCTTCAATAATGTTTGGATCAATCTTGATGAAGAAGTTGTCTCGTCAAACAATTCGATATAAAAATGTCGAATTCTTATGATTTTGACGAACAAATAGTCCCTCATTGCTTATACGTTTCCTTGTTGCCTGAGGTTTGCTAATCTTTGAGGATCACACCAGTGGCACCACTATACAATTATACTTTCATATACCTTCATAATACCTTTGCTACTGCTGCTTCTGTTATTGTAGGGCTGCAACCGTTACTAATACAGCCTTTGCTACCACTGCTAATGCTTTTATTGTCGATATTGCTTCCACTGTTGCACTTTTCTAACAGCTGCTATTGCTACAGATGTTTCTCCTCCTCCTCCTACCTTTTTGCAACTGTTTTTTATGCAACGGTTGTTACATATGCTATACCTCTGTAACTGCTACCAGACCAATACCACAACTGCTATTGCTGCTGGTGCTACCACTACGAATAATACGACTCCATATATTCCCGCTAGTGTCACCGCCAGCACTTCTACCACCGCATTCATCCATGCTACTGCGACCACTGTTAGAACAATTACCTTTACAACCAATACTACCGCTGCTGCTGATTGTATTGTTACCACCTGATGCTCTTGTTACCGTCATTATCATTATTATCATTACAGTAATTTGCTATATTATAGTTACAATTATTGCTGTAGGTATTGTTATTGTTGCAACTGTGTTGCTGCTGTTGCTGCAGTTAAATGTCTAATTGGGTGGAAAAATATAGGTTTTCATGACTTTTGAGAAATCGGCTTGGTTCAGCAATTGTAAAATTCAAAACTCTATCACTCAAGAAAGATTTACTAAGCCAACCTTACTTTTCAAGGGATTTTACAGCCGACCTGCAAAGCATGTAAAAAGAACAGCTCCATAGATTTCGTATTTTAGGCTTTAGATATAGACTAGCGAGCTAGTTACTTAGAGTTTTTTCTTCGGACCACGTATCGCCTCTTTTTTATCATAAATAAAATATGATAACAAAGTAGGAACTACAGCAGTCCAATAAAAGTCTAAGTGTTGACATAACCGTCGCCAGCTCGCGTTTAGGCTGATTTTTATCACATTAGTAGCAGACTCAGGGTCACTAAACTAGATCGGTCTTGGATCGGGTGTTCACTATAGGTAGGTGTCTTGCTTAGATCGATCTCGTATCGACACGAGATCAACCAAACGTGGTGGCGTGCATCTTTCATAAGACTTAGATGAAGCAAGTGTCATTCACGCAAACTATAGGAGCTGGCTGTTGAACATCTGAGTCGTTGTAATTTTTTAGCATGACGGTTGTTGGTGACTGACGTTTCGACGGCCTAAGCAGTGGTCATTTTTATAGAGTCATCTTCAGATTCATGACTGCTATCAATCAAGCATAGCAGAGTATACATAGTGGAGAAACCATTCTTCAAAGTGAAAAATAAGAGTATCCTAAAAAGCTTTCACAACGTGTAATCTATAATTTATAAACTTTATATTTTTTTATGGTCTTGTTATGCATGAACTTATCAACAGTGGTATACCGTGACCATTTTGAATGGGGTGTGTGGGGTGTGTGTGTGTGTACTGTCCAGTCTTCATTTTACCGACGGAAATAAATTCAAATCGCGGAGTCAAAGGGATCATCGATCCATTTATTCCCAGTTGGTCAGGATTCGGGAGTGGGTAAAAAAGTGACATACTCAACGGCGCACCCAGGATTTTTGTTAGGGGAGGGCTAGAAATGTAAAATCACCATACACTTCGAGGCTTTGGCAGCATGCTTCCCCAGGAATATTTTACATTTCAGAGTCTTTATGAGGCCAATTCCGGCATTAAGTAGACTGTCCAATCTAAGAACCTAGCCAAATAGGTATTTGACAAGAGAGATCTGGGGGCATGCTCCCCCAAAAAATTTTGAAATCTTGATGTCTTGAAACACCATTTCTAGCAATCCCAGACGATAATTTCTGTGAAAAATGCTCGGTAAATTAACCATCATCTTGCGCTTGTTTGTTTTTTTTTTTTTTTTTTTTATTAAAAATGCTACTGTAATGAAAGAAAAAGTATCGTAATTCCTCATACCGAGGCATATTCATCGAGACGAAGTTCGAGAAATCGGATATTACTAACTTATTAAAAGGCAACCAGTCTAATTTGCGTCCTGTTCATTTTCAGTTTTTCAGTTTCAGTTCTCGGCCCAATCAAATGGCTTAGTTGGCAACTAAATTTAACTTTTTTCCAGCCCAGTAATGTCTAGAATAGTTTGATTTTCAATAAAGTCAATTTTCCGAACTGTGAATTTTTAAAATCATCAGAAAACACGAACAGGCTACCCGACGACAGGTTTAAGTTACACGATTTTCCTAATTTCTGGTTATACCTACGGTCTTTACCGACGCAAGTGGTGCTTTACCGACAGACGAGCGTTTTACCGACCAGTTCACCAAAATGTGGGAGTGTCATACCCCCCACAACCCCCGCACGGTACGCCCCTGCTTATCAAGTAACAGTGTGACACGTTTTAAACAGACATAGCGAATGTAGTAACCAGAGAACGAGGTCCATACCGAACAGTATTTGCCTGTAGTTTTCGCACAAGCAAACGAGGTTAATAAGGAATTTATTACACGGGATTTTTCCCCATTTTTAATGAGGTTTTCGTCGCCTGATGTTGCTGTTTACCTTTTCTCGTTTCTTGTTCGTTTTGCTTCCTGTTTGTACAATCAGATTTACACAAAAGGATTAATTTTCGAGCACCTTATATTGTTCGCAATTTTTCATTGTAGATACTGAATTCTCATTACCTTATATCAGCTGCAAGAATTTCCAGCCAAAACCTCCCGGTCCGGAATAAAAAGTGTATTGGATTGGTCCAAGATCGTCAAATCTCGGACCGCTCAGCAACTAATCAGCAAGCGTAGTTTTGCGTATGGACCGAAAAATAAGCTTAACTACATAATAAAGTCATGTACAGTATAAACAAGTACAAACATACTTTTATTTTTATATACATGGAAATAAATCTAAGAAGATCGCCTACATTGTGAAAGCCCTGACTTATCTACTTTCCAGTAACACTTTCCGGGATTAAGGCAACAATGCGTAAGGATAGCAATCAAGAGTCTTACCTCGGAAATGTTGATTATATCTTTTCTTAACTGCTACAAAAATTGACGTAACAATTCAATGGTTAAACGGACTGAAAATACAAGTGTGACAAACTTTACATGGAGTTTTTCGCTATGAAAATGAAACAATTTTCCATTGCCTCTTGCTATTGTTATTCTCAGGTATTCCCTGATTTCCCACCTCTTTCCTCGTTTATTCACAACATTTTTATTTTTGAAAAACGGCTTTTCTCTCGAATTTTCCTGATGTCCCATTGGAGGTTACTGGCATTTTGGATTTTGTGGAAAAAATTATAGGCATGCGCAATATTAGAAGGGAAGTCATAGGGATAGAAGATATTGAATAAACAAAGATGGGGAAAGTTAATATTCATTAGACATAGGTCTCCAATTGACAAATAAAATAGTCTGGCGTTAGCCGAAGTAAAGTACTCGGGCATTAAGCAAGGTAAAATATTTAGGGGCCATTATAGTTTGGAAAGAGTTGAAGAAAATATAGGGAAACAGGATATATAAACCCTCACACAAAGAACCGAAACTGTGAGGTTCAAAATTGCAGCAACAGCATTCTGTATGAGTTAATCGAGATCTGATATTAAAAAGTAAGTTAGCGCTTTCAAGTCGAAGCGGATGGACGGTTGTATGAATCTAGAAACATGTTCCACAGTTAGAGCTACAACGTCGTTCCCAGGGCACTTTGGATTCATGACGGAAGGTCGGTGAAATGACCTGGCTGTTGGCCAGTTTAAAATATCAGTTCATGCAGCCCAAGTATAATGTATTTATTAAAATCCAGGTGTTAAGAAATTTACAGTCCTCTAAATCTTGACGCTAATTCCAAATAATGCTTTTTGTTGAAGTCAAGTTCCACATTTGAGATTTTTATATTTTTAAAAGATAACTATAGATGCATGTTGAATTGTGGTTGTGAACAGTTTACCATAATCAATCAATCAATCAATCAATCAATCGTTCAGTCAGTCATTCAATCAATCATTTGATTAATTAAGAGCAATCGTTTGATTAAAAAGTCACTAAACTGATTTTATCATTGGATAAAATACATAATTTGTATTTCGACTTCAAATAATTTTTTGGCGCCTCAGCCTTTTCGAATGTTGAACTCGTAACTAATTTCGCTATCTCTTCTGGGGAAACTTGGCAAAAACGGGAAGTCGGAAGAATAACGGACGTCATGTTTCAGATTTGCATTCCGATAAGTTTGGCTAAGCAGCTAATCAGATTGCAGCATCTGCATTAGAACACTGGATATTTTCTTCATAATTTAAAGGATGACAAAAGAATTTGTTAAATTTTACAAGACTTACCTTCTTTGGTAGATCAAGGTTTCCTTCTTCAATATTTCGTTCATTGTCATGGTGGAACTGAGATTGCTTAGAGGCAAAACACGAGCAAAATTAGTTAAACTAAGTCCACTATTTCTCCTTGTTAATTCTTATTTTGTTTCAATGTTAAAGTTAAAGCCACTGTTGAAGCAAGATGACAAGTTCACGTTCAAGTTAAAAATATATAAGATAGTGGATATGTTCACCCATTGGCTCGTGGTACTTCATGCATAGCTCAGCCATGTTTCGCTTACTCATACTTCGACTAATGTTTCTCATAGTGGCTCCCTATTGTTCCTGTTTTTACCCCCTGTAATTAATAACAGTTTTCGTTTATAACCATTTCTATCTTTAAAATAATTGAAAGCCACACGTACGGAGTACTCAGCTACAGATAAAGTATCATAAACTCAGATATCTAGCTTGGTGCAGTTATCCATTGCTACTATGGTAACAGTAGCGTAGGAACTGTTCCATATTTTCCTATTTCTCAGTACTAATCTATAACTTAGAGATTATATTTTTGTGTAGTTATCTATCGCTATCACGGTAACAATAGCAATGGAACTTTCCAAATTTTCCTATTTCTCAGTATTAAGGCATATCACCGTAGGTTTCCTTTGGTGACGTTTTTCGAAAACTGTTATTAGGATATTTCACTAATAAATAACATGAAATATCAGGATAGGTTATACAGATTTTTTACGATGGAGATGGTAGCATTTCAAACAATTTTCTCTAAAAAAAAACACTTGATATGTCCTATAAATTACTCTTTTTGCTTTATTTACCGATTTTCAAATAAATTCACAGTAGCAAACATCCAAAAATTTAGAGTTTGCATTGATGTTGGCAATGCTATCGAGATCGAATAATAAGTAAGTAAGACCACAATCAACTAGTGCGTGCAAAGCTATAGTTTACAGTCCCCCGTTAAAAATATCGAAGAGAACCTCCTTAACTAGAAACACTGAAAATTTTTCTAGGTATACCATTTCTAGACCAGATGTGGGACAAGTTTGTCAACCCTTCATTACACACAAAACAGTGAAACTATACCTGTTTTGGCTGTCGATCATCTTGTGAGTTTTTGAGTTTTCCTTTCATTCGCTGTTTCTAAAGAAAACGATTAATAAACAGCATATTTTCTTCACTTTCCTTCCCTTCAAAATTCACTTTTTTATCGAGTCTCCCCAGCTTATTGTTAACTAATGTCAGCTGCGTAATTTTCTGTTTTTTTCCTAGTTTCCAAAAATACTAAAATTTGGTAAATAATGCACAAGGTTGTACAAATGAAATAAGTTGACTTTTTTTATTAGGCCGAATGCCCCGGAAACTGCATGAGAAAGCAAATGACACTCAGTTATATAAACTTTCTAGTGCGAATTTTCATTGATTATGCAAAAATATGTTGGCAAGGCTTTCACTCCAGCAGTTTGATATGGAATTATATCTTGAAACGGTTAGCTAAACTTTTCTGAGATTAAGGCACGTGCGCCTGTCATCACGGAGCCGCTTTAAGTATTAATAAAAGAAATGTTCACTTGGATAGAAAATAATTTTCGCGCAATTCTCGATGTGGCCTGGACAAGAAGATTTAACAAATAACAGCCTGGTTTACGAAGTTGCAATTTGTAACTACAGTAAACGGTGTCCCATTTCTGCACTTCAAGTACAGAATAATTACATCTATGCTCTACAACATTTCCAGCAATTTTCTAAGGTTGGGTCACCGCTAGAAGAAGCTCAAACAAGGTCTAACAACAGAACTCTGTAAGCCTGGTTCATTTTTTTAAAACTCGGTTTTTAAAAGTAAATTTATATGTAAGCTTTGCTGGCTTGAAAACGCAGTAATTTTCGACGTGTAAGGTTATCTTCCGTTTCCATTTCAATTATAATACATTTTTCAGGTTTTTTTTCAATAGGCAACTATGTCTCTGTTCAAGATTTTTCTCAAAGGAGTTGTTACATATCTTATCCAAAACCATTAGGCACACATCCATGTCTACCACTAGATCAACATCATCCTAGACTTCTGCGTCTGAATTAGCCTCTGTGAAAAGTTACGTGTCCGTAAAAAATATGTACCGTTAGGAGAAATATTGATAGGCCCATGACAAACACCAGTCCAGCGGCAGCAGGTGCAGCAAAGTAGATCTTTGTTGAAGTGTTGGTCGATGATTTAGTAGGAGTTTCTAAAAAGAAGCAATAAATTAAAAAAACAAAACAAACGAATGAGCATTTGTCGAGACCAACGTAAAGGTTTTAAAACGGCTGCTGTCATTCAAATGAAATTATGTAATATGTGAAGTATACATGGGATATTTGCTTACTAGATGTTTTTTTGCAAGTATCCATAGGTAAATAAAAACAACAAATATATAAATGAACAACCGAACGAAATAATAAATGCATGAATGAATTATTAAGCAAACTAACCAACCAACCAAACCAAACCAAACTAAACTAACCAACCAACTAACCAACAAAGTAAAACAAAACAAAGAAACAAACAAATAAATAAACAAATAGATAAATAACTAACTAAATAAAAGCTATCCAGATACAACAGAATGCGAAGTTTAGATGACAAGAAAATAAGAATCTGTTAACTCTTTATTCATGTTCTTTTTTTTCTTTGTTCTTTGTTCAGTTTTCTCTCAATATTTGCCAGCGCACTACCTTTGAACTTTTTCTTCGTCACTAAAACACATTTGGTTTGTGAAGTATCTCTTTCAAATCAGTAGTTTCAAACAGTTTAGAAGTAGAATATCCATTAGGTAACATGTGCCTCAACCCAAACCTTTCTCTTTAGGTGAGATTTTCAGTCAGCCTCGAGTGCGCCACAAAATAGGACAGCTGGACAGGAACTCATCACACACACTTACGCTCGCATACAAACTATACTACGTAAAGAATTTAGTATGAAGATCACCTTTAGCAGTTACAGTTTTGATGAATATTGCTTTTGAAAAGATTCCACAATGGTCAGAAATGCAAGATCTCATGCTTATTCTGTAACAGGCGACATCAGTAGTTAAACGGATTAAATACACCAGATTTTTCGAAGAAATGTCATCGAGAAGTTTTGTTTTGGTGCAATTGGAACAAGGATAACAAGAGCGAATGGAATAACTAGTCGGTTTTTGTCCAATGGGTGGTGTCCATGATATTATTGCCATAGTTCCATTGTAGATTGCAGAGACATCAGGAGGAGAGGGTGAAAATACGTTGGCTTGCATTGATCCTATTGAAGAGGAAAAAATTAAAAAGTCTCGTGTGCAATAGACCTACTTAATTATGCTTTTTGTTAAACATGATCCAGCATATTATTATTCTTTATTCTCAGTTGAAAGTGCTAATGAGCTAAAATTAAGTTGGTCCGATTTCGATGAACTGTTAAAATCATAAAGAATGCCGTTTAAAGCTTTTCGATACATCACGTTATTGAAATATTTAGGTCTATTCAATACGGAAACAAGGTAGCCAAGTACTTCACGAGGCTGATCAACTTCCCGACTTATTTGAAAATGTTGGACATCTTTGGCATTATTTAACTTAACCACTTGAAGGTATGCATGTTCGATCTCATGAAGCAAAATCACCCCGGAAATGGTAACATATGTCAGTTTCTTGGCCTGACTCTTCATAAAGCAGAATCATCTCTTTTCGAGTTGCACTAAAGTAAGGTATCGAGAGGTTTTTACTTACATTTGAATACAAAAGGACAAAAACATGACAAATATGTCTTATGGAAGAATGGAGTTTGGAAGCTAATACATAGGTGTAGCCATGAAGATTATATAAAACTAAAGGAGGCATGAGGACCGAAAATTGGAAAATAATTGAACGCCACCATTTTGAGTAAATTGTGGGGGAAGGGATTGTTTTTCTCTGGTCTGTTCGAGAACCTCGATGTTGAACAGTTGGTGTTTGGGTAATTGCTTCGGGTTTGTTTTCTTTAACTATATATATAAAGAAAAACTGCTTTTCTGGTTACTTGTCGGTTATTATTTTTGCCTTTATAAAAAAAAGAAAAGGAGAGACAAAACTGAAGAGGCGTTTGACCAAGACCTCGAATTTTTCATCGGGGCTTTGTTTGGTTTGCCTCCCACTTCATCCAATATGATAGCCTGCAATTGGTTAGGGGCGGATGAACAACATTTAGATACAATGCCCCCTCTAGTTAATATATGACCTCTATGGATATTGCAGCATCTTTTAAATCTATTGATGCCTAATGTTGTCAACTTTAGTCATGTGCTAAATTTCAAGTTTGATAATCTCTAAGATACATGTACACAACAATTTAGAATACGTCACAATGTTGTGATAACCTTCAGGCATAATGATTCATCTAGTTTCTATTTCTAATGAGCATGAACATCTCAAGAACGATTTGTGAGAACCAACAACTATACATAATGTTCGATATCACTTTAACAGTTCGTTAGTTTTTATTTGATACGCACTTTCATTGTCTATCAGTGAACACGGATACAGTACTCATTTTGAACCTTTGCAATTTCTTTTTTTGCTGAACTATTCATTATTCTAAAATTAAATAAATTCATAAGAATTTTTCGATAACATTTTATTAATTTCTTAACTCTTTAACTTCTGGAACTCTCCTCCTAACGAGCCAGACGGAGCTCATTCCTATCTCCATAGACAATGGAGTTTATAGAAAGTGTTTCACTCTTAAAAAACAACTCAAGGGAACAACAAAGTCACACTAAAGTAATTATGAGTTTTAGTTCGAGAAACAGAAAACGTCAGTCCTTGGCAAAGAATGCTCCTATCATCAGTATAGTCACGATTTGGCTAGACCATTTCATTAAAGTATAATTTTTTACGTTGGTATAGAGCGAGAATCAGAACTTATCCAGAGCAGTTTATTTTCCGAATTCTTTTGATGTTTTTCGATTTCTCTTGAGTTTTCTTTGTAGATGGCGTTGCTATGGGTCTCTTTGTTAGGTCCATTATTAGGGAGGAACAGCGGGAAAATGGGGGAAGAATTATGCACTGCATTGGTGGGTGAAATTCTACAGAAGAAATTTACCATTTTTTCCCAACAATACGTGGAAGATTGTAATTGTTTATTGTCCATCAAACTCTCTCAGGACTGCAGTATATGAACTCACAACATTGTCAAATTAAATGTTCAAGTGAGCCTGAGGAAAAGAATGCCTTTTACTTTTTGGATGTTTCTATTGATTGCACCTTATTTCTCATCTATCGTACAGGAAGGTTATTTCAACCGCTCTTTTCATTAATTCTGATATCTTTATTGCTTTTTCATTCAAGCGTGGGCATGCTACTTGTTGAATGGTATTTTGAGACTTCCTCATACCACAACATCTACCGTTTACACAGTAAGCGGGGCTTTTTGTCGATAATCGTTACCCTGTAGCGGTTTTCTTAGTTTCTTCTTTTTTGATAAGCGGTTTTTTTCTACTTAAAGTAATCTTCCCGTTCCAAGACCTTTTATTTATTTTTTACTTTCGTTATGGCCTATCTTCAGCAAGAAATCTGAAGGTAACTGGTCAAGACCTAATTTTCCCTTTGCTTTCCCCTGCTAAAGGCTTATATCTAGTTTCATTCGTTCAAGGACGTTATTCAGTTCTTCTTGACTACGATTTGAGGTTCCTCCCGCATAGATATTTCAATGCTGTTGATCGAGTATCAGCTGGGTATTCTGAGGAAGCAGATAGTCACTTGCACCCACGCATCTCGTAACGGGGGCCTTAAGATCTACGACGTCAATTTAAACAATACGCCTTAAAAAATTTCAGCATTTAACGAAACCACGTTTTATTGACCACCCCGCGCTTGATACTTGTGGATTGCTTCATGACTCCTAAAACGCTCCAGTTGTCCTAGAACGACTGTAGTGTCAGGTTGAATGGCCGGTTCCCCTTATAACGTCAGCTGAATACAACTACCAGAATACTTTGCAGTGTTTTCATTCTCATGCAAACATCGCTGAATCGTTTGCAACGGTCGCTGGAACCATATTAGGAACAAATAGCCCGTTCTCGTTATTACGTCAACTGAATACAACTACCAGAACACTTTGCGGTTTTTTTATTTTTGTGCAAACGATGAATTTCCAAAGCTAATGCGAAGACAATTGCTCCGATTAACATTACAAATTTTGAAAGGCAATCTGGTAGTTGTATTCAGTAAATGTATAAGGGGAACGGGCCATTCAATCTTAAGTAGTAGCTTATATCATTCTGTGAACTGACGTCATCCTTAAGACATGAAATTGATCTGGGTAACGCTGTATGCATTATGAGGTATGGAGAATGTTCTGGATAATAAAAGTCATTCAATCTCTTCGTCTTCCATGAAGAATTCCTTTGTTTAAAGGAAGTCATCGTTGTATAGACGTCCTAGATCTTCAGTCCCCTATTAATTGAGGATTTCACCTGTGACAGGTAAATGGCTGTCTTGCATATCACTTTCAATCATTGTAATATTTCTTTATAGGTCTTATCAATTATTTTCTTCAAGAAAATCGATTTGTTGACTGTTCTAGACCATAGCATAAGGAAAAAGGTTACGTTCCGTTCCGGTTGCTTTCTTTTAAAGATTATAAACTGTAAACTTTTCCCACATTTTTTATCACTTGCTTCTTGTACCATTGGCTTATTAATAATTATAACTGTTCTTAGTACACGTATGCATGCATATGTATTAATATTGTAAAAGATTTTAGACTACTTGAAATCATGAAGAGAATGTTACATGTTGGCGAAGATGACTCAGCAAAATCATCACATGTTGCCCTATTAGCATTGTTAATTTTATGAGATGAATCTCCGAATTTGAATTTTGAGAAGGGCCCTGATTTTGATTCTTAGGTTAGGACTTGATGCGGTCAATATATCAGGAAGTTGTCGTACAAGGCTTCAGTCTCAGATGCAAAATATACTACAAGTTTTTAAATCACAGAAAAAGGTTTTTATGTAGTAACAAGTTCTTGGCCATACTATCTATCTCTCCTTTTGTCATCGCTAGACCACCTATGGATGGGAAATTTGTTTCGTAACTCTAAAGTTGGGACGTGAATTGGACAACACTGGGTTGAAGCCAAGTAAAATACTCAACAAACCAGAGTTCGATGTCAGTTTAATTTAGTATTCTGCCTGACCAGTATATACTCTGGTATAGTCATAATCATTCCTGTTTCTGAAGTTTTGTTTATTCATCACATGGATAAAACATGATTGAATCAGATAAAGATCTTTGTAGTGATGTTTGAGGGAAAAAAGATTTGTCTACGGGTGTTTTGTACTTGTGATTGCGCCTTTCAAAAATGCTGGCGCTATGGATCTCTGGTTTGGGTGAACAACCTCACAACGAGCGAAGAAACAGAGGACATTGCTACGTAAACCTGCATGCAATGGATAAAAAAGCAGAAGTGAACGGCCGTGATCACAACAAGCTCGAAGAGCCATGACCAATTTTTGATTTTAAACAAACATTTAAATAACTACATCACCTGAATAAAACAGAGTGCACAAAACCAATGACGTAACATAAAAACATAGGATTTCTTTGCTCAAGAAATATCCACTACATCTTTTTCTAATGAAGATCAACTCTTACCGGGCTTAAGTTTCCCTTGAGTTGGTTGAGTGGCTAACCAGCACATTATTAAGACGAACCACAGAGAACCAATTTTGATATGACGGATCAGTTGTAGATAGCTGCGTTGTTCCATTGCAAAAAATCTTTTGAAAGAGGCAAGAGATAGAGTTGATCAAATTATGAATATACGCAACGATCATGCACGTGACTAAGAAGTAAGTTGGAAGTTCACTGTTAATTTGGCCTACCTGAGTCAGCTGAGACCAAATTCAAATTACATTATCTTGGTAAAACAAAACAGGATGTGACACTAAACCATTCAATTAAACCAACTGCAAACCACAACGACAAAATATACATTCATGTACATGTAGGATTTCTCTGAGGATTTTACAGGTCGTAAGGTGTTAAAAGGCAGCTAAAATTCCAGATTCTTAACATTAAGTGAAAGCAAAGATGGCTTACCCACCTACTTCCTTGTTGTCAGGAAAATGCTATGACTATTTATGATTTTGAACGATTATTTTAGTTATAGCTGAGTTGTCGAACATACTGTTGTGATATTGACTGTTTTCAATGGCAGAGGTATGATAACTTATCGTGAATTGGCAAGTGGTTTAAGGCACAAAAAATTACATAAAATATGCGAGTTATCAATCTATATATTATGAGACAGTTTATGAATTAAGGTATGTAAATTGACTACAAATCTATTCAAAAAGAAATGTATGGACTGATATCTAAGGAATTGTAAAGTTATGTTATAAGGCTTACAGTTACTGACTTACCTTTGGTTGTTTCGGTATGTCATATCGGTCACACAACTGTTTTGGTTATTCCCCACTCCGGCTATAAATTTTGTGAGAAAGGTTGATCACGTCATATAAATATTTGAAATTTTACCGGAAACTAAAAGAAATATGTTAACTATAGCACGTTTGTTTGATTATTTATTTTGATATATACACGAATATTTACATTGAATACTTTTTCTTGACGACAGCCACTCCTTCTCGGTAGAACAACAACAACATCATTGAGAAGAAGCAAGTTCGCAACGAAATGTCAATCAAATTACATCTTCATGTTAATGAGTAATTTATAAATTCCCTTTTATGGAAATCTTCTAACACCCCCACTCAGACTCTACTATGTGACTTAAGTTGAGTCTGAATCAGTTCCTAGTAGAACAAGTCGGTGTTTCTCCACCTTAGGTCGTGGTAGGGACTTTGTAAGGATGTCTGCTGTCATCTCTTCTGTAGGAACATAATGAATTTTCACTTCTCCGTTCTCTACTCTTTCTCGAATGAAATGTAGCTTCGTATCGATGTGTTTGGAACGTTTATGCATTACTGGGTTGTGACACATCTTTATACATGACTGGTTGTCTTCTCCAATTTCGGTTGGTAATTTGGTCGGACAACCAAAATCTTGCATGAGTGCTCGGAGGTATATCGCTTCTTGCACTGCTGCTGCCATACTTTGATATTCTGCTTCTGTAGATGAGAGTGCAACTGTTGGTTGCTTTTTAACTTCCCAACTAATCGCTCCCCCATTTCCTTGGAACTTGAAAT